>CAMOHE010050182.1:0-144575 GCA_946598075.1 Artocarpus hirsutus
AGCTCTTGTTCACAAATCACGAACACTAGCTTTGGGTTCTCTCAATTGATTGGAAGGAGAGTCACCTTGAGGAAGAGCTGTACGTGTGAGCCCACACTCACTCCGGTCGTGGATAGAGAATAGCAAAGAAGACCAGTTGGTTGAGGCTCTTCTGGAACGTTACTTCTCTACACAGACTTCGGGAGCTTTTCGGTGTATACAAGGTCAGTAAGATCAGGTTAATTTATACATATAGCATGTCAAACTTGTGTTTTGGAAAATACTCTAATTTAAAATTTTTTAAAATTCTGCTGCGTATTATTTTTTCAACAATCGCGCCTCTTCGTTTTCTACGCCCGAGTTTCCCACTTAAAGCGGCTATAAATAGGGCCCTCTTCCTTGTCATTTTCACATGCAATCAAGGCCATACTTTGCCACTCTTGAGTTTCAACTACCGAGCTGTAGTTACCAGCCTGAGAACTCTTCATCCCCAAGCTTCTACGGCCCGATCAGGTAATTTTTTAAGGAGTGCAAGAAAATGATTGACCTATCAGACTCCCAAAACGTTGATATTTCCTGGTCGAAAAGTAGTCCTAAGACCGAGTCGAGCTTTGTAGAGGTTGATGTACAAGGATTGTCCTCAAAGCAGGATGGGGCTGACTGGCTGGTCAAAATATTGAGGGTCGATGCCAAGACTGTTCATAAGTAGGAGTTCCTTAATTTGCTAGAGGGGGAGCGCTCGGTGAGACTATGTAGGGGTGAGAATCCTTACATCAAGGCGGCCACCGTTGGCACATCCTGAGTTACTGCCTAAGAGTGGGCCTAGTTGGAGGCAGCCGCTGATGTACTAAGCAACTTCAGTCGAGACTTTAGGGCCCCTATCCCAGTCGTAGGCATGGTAACTGTCGACATCTCTAACGAGGAGAAAGCAACCAAGGAGGCAGAGCCGATTGAGAGTGCCACCGAGGAGGGTGAGAGGATCGTGGTCATACTAGTCTAAGGTGTGACCGCCTATAGCACGTCTCAACTCGGGTAGACGTCAGCGGCAGCCTACTCCAGTTCAATAACAGAATCTCAGCTTGAGGACCTGTGTACCGAGTTCAACATCTCAGACGACGTCATCCTCAACGTGCCCAAGGAGAATGATTCCCCCTAACTTCGCCTGAGAGGTGTGTTACTTTGTGCAGGAGTTTTTTAGGGCTAGGCTCGCCTGTCGTTCCATCTGTTTCTTTGCTGGGCACTCAACGACTTGAACTTATGCCCGGCCTAGCTTAACTTGAGCAGCTACAGGTTGCTAATCAAGATGTACATATTATGGAAGTACCACCGGGCTACCAAGATGCCGTGGGAGGCATTTAAAGAAGTTTACAAGATGAAGAAGCTTCCGCGGTAGTCTGGCTGGTATTACGTTACTGGATTCAAGAAGGATTTTTTTCTAGGCAACCCGACTCAGATAAGCTCTGGAAGTTTGAGTGGTTCTACGTCGGGGGGAATTACCTAGACCGAGCTGGTGAGGCAGTCCCTATAAATCAACATGTCCTGAGGACTTTTGAGTATGGGCATGTGTGGTCTAAGAGGCTATGGATGCCAAGCCACATCATTAGGGCTATCGAAGACCTATTTGTAAAGCCGGAGGCCACGAGACAACAGGCTTTCCTGCTCGGGAAAGAGACCATTTCCCATTATGGCTAGTTTGGGGAGTCTAGCAGAACCAATCCTTCTTCCAACATCTAACTTGCCCGATCGACCGGGCATGTGACAGTTGCAAGGCCGAGCGTCGTAGACATCCCGAGGCTAAGCACTTCTAGGTCTAGGTGGCCGACGAGGGAGCTATCATCGTCCAGGACCGAGGACTCATCGAATGGCTCATTCAACGCGGGCCACTCGTAACAGACGAGGACCTCATGGATGTGATCAGGCTCCTATGCCTGTCTGGCCAGTTCTGGATCGGAGGTAAGCTTTGAGTTTTTTTTTGCCAAGCTCGTCTTGACTTTAGAGGATTTTCTTAGTTTTGCAGATATGTCCTTCCAATTGAGCAACGTAGAAGAAAGGAGTGCCCTTATGGAGTGCCTTCATAAATAGAAAGGGAAGGCTGTGGTCGGTAAATAGCCAAAGAGGACCCCAAGACTGGAGTTGCCACCATGGTCTGAGCAACCACCAAGGTCTAAATAACCACCCAGCTTAGTCCAAGTGCTCCTACCTCTGTCGACGAGGACTAGGGCTTCGTCGAGTGAGACCCAACCTTCTGCCATCACCACAACCGCGGTGCCTCCCTTGGGAGACCCTTTGAGGAGGCATCCAAATTACCACCGCCACATCCTCGATCACCTTGGTGATGTGGTTCCCAAGGAAGATTTCTTGTAGAACCTCCGAGGAGAGGATTTTGAGGGCTTATCCAACGCTGCCTTCTGATCTGCTGCCAAGGTGAGTGGATATTCTATATTGAGCTTATTTCAACTTGTCTTCTCGTTCTCATTTTTGTCTTCTCAGGTATGTGCCTTCCTAGACCTGGCCTACATGGCAGGACAGAACGAGGTTAACCCAAAGAAAGAAAGGCCTAAAAAGACCACCTTTGAAAAGTACGAGGTGGAGAAAGACCTCGGTGCCAGGAACATTGAGCTAGAACAAATCAAGGAAGCTCTTTTCCAAGCCGAGGAGGAGGCTAAGAAGGCAAAGGAGGAGGTCGAGCAGGCTAAGGCGGTGATAGAGGAGGCTAGGAAAGGGGCCAAAGAGGCAAAGGACGAGGTCAGCCAATACCGAGATGAGATCGCCCTACTCAAGGATCAACTTGAGGCTTCCCAGGCTGAGCACCAGCGTTTCTGGGAGGAGCTGCCTAGCCCACTAGCCCAAGTCGTGGAGGACTTTAAGGCATTCCTGGAGTACACCGACTATTACTATTTCGACATGACAGACCTCCGAGAGTACCTAATTCGAAGGCATCTTGAGGCAGAGGGCTTCAACTGGTCGCTTATAATAGAGCCAGAGTAGTGCACTACCCAGTAGCCAGAGCAAGAGGAGGTCGTCGAAGTGGACGATGAAAACAACGGGGACGACCAAGGTATTGGTAGTGGTGAAGGTTATCTGAGCTCGAGAGCTGCTCGGTTAACTATACTTCTCCATCACTCGTCAATGAAAATTTTATTTTTTCAAGTTCATCACCTCTCAGATTTTTTATTTATTTATCTTCAGTGCAATAGTTCTCGGATAGAAATTTTCATTCTTTGAAAGTGTGAAGACTTCCTCGAGAATAAAGTTTAACCTTCATTTCACTGAGTCAAGTAGGACCTCAGGAAAGGAATTGAACTAGAAACTCTTCCAAGTTAGGTGCTAATTGGGAGAAGCATTCCTGATCCATTGGATTTCGAGCTTACTTTTTTTAGTTTCATCTTTGCTGAGTTTAGTGCCTCTATGACAAAACATCTTACAGGTTTAATGTACACTGAGAAAGGACAATAAGCATCTGTACCATGTTAATCAGAGTAGGAATGTCCATTTCTTAGATGGGCAGAGCACAGAGGCGTGTGATACCCTAGCCTTGTCACCCCCCTTAGAGTTGTTTAAGTTCCTTGGAACTTTTATAACTCTAATGCTGGTCGGGCATAATTATGCTAGGTCGACTTTAACTGGGCGGTCTATACAGCCATAGACTAATGGTTGGCAATACACCGACTAGCCCCCTAGTCCGGTTGGTCGGGATGATTTTCTCTCTTTGGGAGTTATGCTCTGGTCCCCCGTGCTAGAGTTGTATTTTCCTTAAGACATTGTTCGACATAATAATGTAGGAATTTACATTTTCATTGATAGTATAGTATTTACATTCCATTTCTATTTAGGCCTAGTTACAAAAGGAAAATAGCTTAAGGTCAAAAAGAGTTTTTGGCATCGGTTAGCAAAAGAATCTTTTTAGGAGCTCGATGTTTCAAGGATGACCGAGCAAGTTGCCCTCTATATCAGATAATTTATAGGTGCCAGGTTGGATGATTTCGATGATCTTGTATGGCCTATCCCACTTTGGACCGAAGGATCCTAACTCGGGCTACTGAACTGTGACCCTTTTAAGCACCAAATCTCTAACTTTGAAGCTCTTCGATTGGACCTACTTGTTGTAGTATCGAGCAACGACCTGATTTCGAGCTGCATTTCAGACCACAACATGGTTTCTCTTTTCCTTGAGCAAATCAAGCTTGGACATCATTACCTCAGTATTTTGAATTTCTTTATAATGTTGACCCTGAAATCAGCAATCCTACTTCTACCAGGATGATAGCCTCAGCTTTGTACATGTGTGAGAATGGCGTCTCTCTGGTAGCAGTTCAGGCTATTGTTCGATAAGCCCAAAGTACTTTTAGGAGCTCATCGATCCATGCTCCCTTGAGGCCCTTGAGCTTTTCTTCAAGTTGTCTTTGATTGTTTTATTGACAGACTCAACTTGCCCGTTGCTCTAGGGATAGCTCGGAGAGGAGAAGACCTTCTTGATGTCGAGTTTCTCACATAGGCAAATCAAACTCAAAGATTCAAACTGTTTTGTGTTGTCGGTCACAATGGTATGCAGAATTTTGAACCGACAAATGATGTTGCTCCAAACAAAGTTGGTGCACTTGGCTTCGGTTGTGTTGGTGCATGACCCTACCTTGACCTATTTGGTGAGGTAGTCAATGGCCACGATGTAGTACTTAAATTGAGATCGAGCTTGGGGAAGGTTCTTGATAAGATCAATGGCCCACTTAGTGAATGGCCATGCTGACGTTGCCGAGGTGAGTGGCTCAGAATGGTGTTTGGGCACTCTTGTGAACTGCTAACATTTTAAGCATTTCCATGCAAAGTCTTTGTAGTCCTTCTCCATGGTTGGCCAGTAATAGCCCTGCTGAAGGCATTTTTGGGCTAAAGATCGCCCCTCGGAGTGATTACCACACAGGCCCTAGTGGATTTCCTTCATCAGATACCGTGCTTCTTTAGGCCCTATGCACTTCAAGCATGGTGTAGTGTAGCCTCGTCGATATAGCTTCCCACCGATCATCGAATATTAGGCCGAGCTGTTGCAGATCCGGCATGCCTCTTCTTGATCGTTGGGCAATTCAGCTTTGGTCAGGTATTGAATGATCGGGTCCATCTAGGTAGCCTCTTGCTCATCGGCTACACATGCGACTTCTTTGTTGATACTACGCTCGGTTAATCTTTCAATAGGTACCGAGGTTGGCTCTGTCACAACCCGCCCTTTCAGGCCGTGATAAAACTTTTTCTTACTTACATATAAGGGAAGATTTAGGAAATTTTTTTTCCCACATACAGATATTTGAAACACAAATATATACATATATTTACTTAACTCACTTATTCATACATTACTGGTTTTAGCAACTTTGCAAACACAAATGTATACTTGTCCTTATATAACAATCATTCTTATACAATACCATTTTCTAAACCTTATATTTCAAAATAACATAAAATATGTTACAGTGGAAACATAACAGCGGCGGATTCCACACCCAATCTACACACCAATCATCCCTCCGCCAGTCATCAATAAAATTATTCTGACCTTCTCGTCAGAATACCTACAGCATGAAATACTTAATGAGCTTACGCCCAGTAAGTCCCATATAAACCCACATGCACATTCAATAAAATGCATGATTCAATTATGCTTTCTTATAAACCTTCTTTATCATTATCATTTCTTATCTTTAACTAGGGCCCAAGTATTCGTACCATTGCGCACTTAGGTTTACGTAATACTGTGACCATACTGTAATCCATATACTCCTCTTGAGTCAAGAGTCGGTACGACACTTTTCTTAATTTCTGGTGATATATTTACCAATCCATTTATTATGGCTGTCATACCATGCATGAAGTGATAATCACATGTTATACACCAAACATAAATTCTCTTATACAGCATAGTACACATAGGTACCTACTTTATATACACACATGTATACATTATTATACATACAGGTACATGATACAGTGTAGACACAGGTACATGTCATAATATACACACATGTATTTATTCTGTATGCTCACAGGTATACACTAATGTACTTATAAGTATTCATATAATAGCGTACACATAGGTATACACCTTAATATACACACAGGTATACATATATTTTCCACATTCTATACCTACAATTTCATACTATAGGTGGGATGGGTACTTACTTGATTCCAGGTACAGTGCAAATCAACCTCGGTTTTTCTCTTCCAAGACTTTTAGAATCCTGTTGGCCAATTTTAAAGCCAATAGCCAAATTCACTGTTTTTCAATACAAAGTGATCATAATTAATAAATTGAGTTGCATAACTATATACAACTCCGAAAACCACTGGTTTTCTTATTTCTATCTAACTCTATCCTATTGCCTTTAACGAAGGGCAGAAATCTTTCTAATCATTCCTTTTTTCCCATTTGGAACATTTCAGAGTGGTTCGGGTTATTCAGACAAAATGAAGATTTTGCCCTCCGTGGGCCTACTAATATACCCGAGCTTGATTTCGTTATTCTAACAAAAATAGTCACGTACTAATTTTAAAATAACACCCTAGTGGGTCGGATCTCCTTATTTCCCATCTATGCCCCATTTCTGTAAAACTTTACAGTTTAGCCCATGAACTGAAGGTTTTGACAATTTTGCCCCCGGCTAAAATTTATCTCTTTAAACCAAAATTTCCTATTTTTCAAAAGGAACATTTTTACTCAAAGTACCATACCCTAAATCATTTTGCAAAAGGACCTTTTTGCCTTTTAATTTTTTTTTCCAATTTTAACAAATTCTTAAAAAATTAAAATCTCACAAACGGTTAAGATTTTTGACGAACTGTTTGTGATGCCCAATAGTTTCATCGAGATCTACAACTTTCATGTTTTATTTTTTTCAAAATTCTCACTATACAGGGGTTTTTTGGGCATTTTTCAAATCTATCGAGGGAAAACTTTTTCTTTCAATTTAGTCCTTCGGACATTTTTGTAAAAACCCATTTTAAAACTGCATATCTACCCCTACAAAGGCAGTTCGAACCTTAGTTTGAGTCATTTTCTATGCCTAACCATCATTTTTGAGAAACTACCACCAAAGTTACAAAAATATTATTTTTAGACAAACTACCATTTTCAACATTTAGACCTTAATTTTCACAATATCAATATGCCATAATTCATATTTCTATGGGATTCAACTAAAAACTTGTTTAAGAACCCATATACTTTTAAAGGAATAAAAATCAAAACAAAAATCACAAATTTTCATAACTTTAAAATTCAAAACTTATCCCAAATAACACTTTGTGCTTTTAGCCTTCCAAGGATCCTTTGAATATCCTTTCTAGACACTATTTCCATGCAAAAATACCATGAATTAACTTCCTTTCTTTTACCCAAGAAAGTCCCTTGAAAACTTAACAAAGTTTAGGTTTTTATTTTAAAACTTGTTGAACTTTCTTGGATTTTACCTCTTGAACTTGATTGGGGTTATTTTTGCAAAGATTTGGGTTGAGAAAATTTTTGAGAAGCTCCAACAATGGCTGCCGTGGGAGTTAAGGAAAAAGAAGTGAAAAAATTTGGTTAATTTTGCATTAAATGCATGTTTATCCTTATGGGTGACTCACAAGGTAATCCATTAGGTTACCATGTGGCATAATGTGATTGGGCCACCTTTCATGGCATGGTGGCCCAATAGAAATTTAATGGGTGTCCACTTTGCGGGGATCAAACTTTACACTATGTAATTTTTTTACCATACAGTATTTTTTCTACACTGCCATGGTCAAATCAGTGCAAACTCATATCCTTAGATTGTATAAACTATTTTACTTACCTTTGGTTTACTTTTGGAAGTCAAACATAACATTTTCTATATCTGTGTTTTCACTTAGCAGTATACTTGTACTGCATCGACCTCCTTTTTACACTGGGTTGGGTTTGGTGGACTCTATGTCTTATTGTATTCTAAGTACCCATTTGTTTGTATCACAATTTTACAATTAATTGTGACATAAAATTCATTTTATGGATATTATATACAAATTTTTGAGTAATTAGACTCATAAAATCTGTATTAAAAATATCCAACATTGCATCACATTCGTAGTGAAATTTTCAATTAATACTGCTTATTTATACATTATCGCTATTTTACAAAAATTACAATTTTTAAGGGTAAATTCATTAATTAAACCTAATTAAATATTAGATTTTATTAATGAATTTTCCCTAGTCATTACAACCTACCCCCTTAAGAATTTTCGTCCTCAAAAATCAAAACAATTCAGGGTAGACTTTCCTCATTTCATCCTCTCGCTTCCAAGTTGCCTCTTCCACTTGCTGATTGCACCACAAAACTTTGATAAGAGGTATTTTCTTGTTCCTTAATTCCTTTTCTTCTCGTGCCAGTATCCGTACTAGTTTCTTTTCATAAGATAGATTCTTTTGTATGTCAATTTCCTCAGGCTGTAGAACATGTGATGGATCAGGTACATACTTCTTTAACATGGACACATGAAACACGTTATGTATCGATGCCATATCAGGGGGTAAAGGCAACTTATAAGCTACATCGCCTACTCTTTCTAGAATTTCAAATGGTCCAATATATCTTGGGCTGAGTTTTCCTTTCTTTCTAAACCTGATTACTCCTTTCATTAGCGTTACCTTTAGGAAGACCAAATCCTCTACTTGGAATTCTAGGGGTCTTTGTCACCGATCTGCATAACTCTTCTGACGAAAAAAAGCAGTTTCCATCCGTTGACGGATTAATTTCACATCCTCCGTCGTCCTTTGCACGAAATCGATAGTCGATAATGTTTACTCTCCAGTTTCATACCAATGTAGTGGCGATCTACATCTTCTCCCATAGAGAGCTTCGTATGGAACCATTCCTATGGAGGTTTGATAGCTGTTATTGTAAGCATTCAATCAACGAAAGCTTTTTATCCCATCCTCCTTTGAAATCTAACACACATGCTCTTAGCATATCTTCTAGAGTTTGAATGGTCCTCTCAGACTGACCATCCGTTTAAGGGTGAAAAGCTGTGCTAAATGTTAACTTCGTTCCC
The DNA here is from genome assembly GCA_946598075.1 of Artocarpus hirsutus. Lineage (NCBI taxonomy): Eukaryota > Viridiplantae > Streptophyta > Magnoliopsida > Rosales > Moraceae > Artocarpus > Artocarpus hirsutus. Next base: position 9,037 of record CAMOHE010050182.1, read on the forward strand.
ATCGCTTGGTGAACGCTCCTCTAAAACTTGGAAGTGAATCGGCCATCCTAATAAAAAATAATGGACTTCGAAACTATATGGTATCTAACTATCTGGGCAACATATAGTTCAGCTAATCGTTCTACGGGACTATTGAGTTTAATGGGTAAGAAGTGGGCCGATTTGGTCAATCTGTCCACGATTACTAATATAGCGTCGTGTCTTCCTATAGTCTTAGATAGCCGAGTTACCAGATCCATAGTTATCTGGTCCCATTTCCATTCCTAAATTTCAATCTTTTGTAGTTCACCTATGGGTTGTTGATGTTTAGCCTTCACTTTTTGACACGTGAGACATTTGTTGATCTCGCAACGTCATTCTTCATTTCGTGACACCAGTAGTGTTCTTTCAAATTTTGATACATTTTAGTAGCTCCTAGATGAGCAGTATATGGTGCTTCATAAGCTTCCTCCACTATTTGCTTCTTTAATTCCTTATCGTTGGGAATGCATAATATGCCTTTATAACGGAGAATGCCATCTTCCAAGATGCTAAATTCTATTTCTTTGTGCTCAAGAACCTCACTTTTAGCTTTGAGCAGTGATGGGTCTGCTTCTTGTTGCTCCTTTAAATTCTCCAAGATAGCGGGTCGAAACGACAAATGGGCGAACCCTACTGTGATTAGCTCTATTTCTGCTTTTGTCAAGTCCATCTGAAGAGGTCTCGGTATTGATCGTACCATTGGAAGTGAAGACGTTGCTCTACGACTGAAAGCATTTGCCACTCGGTTAGCCTTTCCTAGGTGATATAAAATTACACAGTCGTAGTCTTTTACTAACTCAAGCCATCTTTGCTACCTCATGTTAAGCTCCTTCTACGTCAAGATGTACTTTAAACTCTGATGATCCGTATAAATCTTGCATTTAGCTCCATGCAGACAGTGACGCCAAATCTTCAATGCATATATGACCACCACTAACTCTAAGTCATGCATCAGATAGTTTCTTTCATGATCCTTCAATTGCTAGGATGCGTATGCAATCACATTTCCATTTTGCATAAGTACGGCTCCTAATCTCGTTTTTGAGGCATCACTGTAGATCACGAAATTTCGTAGGTCCAAATTAGGTATTGTCAATACTGGTGCACTTGTGAGTCGTCTTTTTAACTCTTGAAAGCTTTCTTCACATCTCTTAGTCCATTCGTACTTTGCTGCTTTCTGTGTAAGAGCCGTAAGCGGTGCTACTAGTCTAGAGAATCCTTTTACAAAACATCGATAATAGCCTGCTAAACCGAGAAAACTCTTAATTTCGGTAATGCTTTTAGGTGTAGGCCATTTATTTACTGCTTCAACTTTAGAAAGATCGACAGATACTCCATCTCGTGACACCACATGTCCTAGGAAATGGACTTTTTCTAACCAAAATTCACATTTTGTGAACTTAGCATACAACTGATGTTTCCTCAACAACTGTAGCACAATCCTCAAGTGTCTCTCATGCTCCTCCAGTGTTCTTGAATAGATGAGGATATCGTCGATGAAGACGATAATGAATTTATCGAGATAATCCTTAAAAATCCTATTCATAAGATCCATGAAGGCTGCTGGGGCATTGGTCAATCCGAATGGCATAACACAGAATTCGTAATGCCCATAACGCGTTCGGAATGCTGTCTTTGGCACGTCCTTTTACTTGACTCAAAGTTAATGATATCCATAATGTAAATCAATCTTTGAGAATACCGACGCTCCTTTCAATTGATCAAATAAGTCATCAATCCTTGGAAGTGGATACTTGTTCTTAATCGTGACCTTGTTCAATTCCTGGTAATCAATACATATTCATAGCGTTCTGTCTTTCTTTTGACGAATAAAACAAGCGCTCCCCATGGGGAATGACTCGGCCGAATAAATCCTTTGTCTAGCAATTCTTGTAGTTGCACTTGTAGCTCTTTGAGTTCTCCTGGAGCCATACGATACAGTGCTTTCGAAATTGAGGCTGTACGTAGCGTCAATTCAATCTCAAACGAAATCTCCCATTCCGGTGGTAACCCCGGTAACTCGTCTGGAAACACATCAACAAATTCTTTTACTATGGGGACCTTCTCTGGTCCTAATTGAGCCTCTTGTTCTTTGTTTGCCAGGTTCACTACATAGTGGTGCATCCACTTTCCAACATCTTCTTTGCTTTTAACGTTGAAATTAGCACCTTTGGGGCCTCAGAAACCTTCCCCGAATATACAAACTTCTTACTTCTGAAAGGTCAAAATGTAACCTTATGATGTCGACAGTTAATCTTGGCAGTGTACTTTCCTAAGAAATCTATTCCCAAGACAACGTCATAATCTTGTATATCAATTATTATTAAATCAATATACAATTCTCTTCCACAAATGGTAATGGGTATATGACGTAGCCAATAATCAGAATTTAGTACCTCCCTAGAGATAAGTGCAGTTCTAAAAGTCTGTTCTATCATATCCCCTTAATTTCCTATTTCTTTAGCAAACTTAAGCGAGGCAAATGAATGTGTCGCTCTAGAATCAAACAAAACATAAGCATCAGTATTGGCAACAGAAAACTGACCTGTCATCGCTGATGAAGTTCCCACATCATCTTCTTTCTTCATGTAGGCATAAATCCGTCCACTGGGTTCTGGAGCTTCCAAGCGTTCTTGACTGACACTAGGGCCTTCAATCTGTGCTTAGACTACATGAAGCTAGGTTCCCTGAGGCCTTTGTTGGTTCTAATTATTCTGATTCTAGGGATTGGAGAAACAGTTTTTGGTATAGTGTCCTTCTTTGCCATAGATGTAACACTTATTGGTGTCAGCTTTACACTCTCCTGCATGTCTCTTCCTGCATCAACCACAGAGAGGCTTGTTGTTTCCTCCATCACTGATCCTTTTCTGGGGTTATCCTTTCTGATTCTTTGGATTAATCGCGTTCCATTTCCTCTTATTGTTGGCATTGCCGTTGCACCCAGCTGGATGGCTCTGAGACTGCCCTTGACTCAGAACACTTTCTTGTTCTTTCACCTGTATAGTTTGGCTCTGTTTAGCTAAAGTTTTTTCCTCCTTTGAGCTTTAAAGATTCTTGCTCTCTCCTCCTTATCATAAGCAATTCTGAATTCAGCTCGAGCAGCCCGTTCAATACAGTCCTCTACATCCTTAAGAGCTTGCCCTCCACTATCGACTATAAGGGCAATTTCAATTCGGAACATCTGCATCAATCTTCTTATTCATTCCTAATCTATGGGTACTAGTTCGGGACATAAACGTACCAATTGATTGAATTTCTTCACGACATCTGCCACTGACATATTGCCTTGTTTAAAATTGTTAAATTCTTCTTGCTGCCATTGTTTCGACATTGAAATAAGCCCTTCCAAATTCTTCTACGAAATCTAGCCAGATCATTTCGTCCACGTTCCTTCTATGTTCAACTGACTCTCACCATCTCCTAGCATCCTTAGTGAGAGAAAATGAGGCATATAACACTTTTTCATGATCATTGAGCCCTTTAAATTTTAGAACCCTCTCTATACCGGTAAGCCAATCATCGGCTTCCAATGGGTCTATAGATCCACCAAATTGTAAGGCCTTCATTCGACGAAATCTTTCATAAAATTCATTAGTAGATACTACTAGGGCAGCTGGTTCTACTTACTGAGGCGGTGGTGGAGAGTTTGCGCGAGCCTATGGTATTGGATTTTGGTTAGCTAACTGCTCTCTTAACTCTTGCATCTCTAACTCCTAGGCTCAGAGTTTCTGTTGTAATTCTGTGATCAGGGCCATTAGGTCTGGGTTCATTGTTTCTTCGAGTGCATCGGCCATTGTTAGTAAAATTGGTTTACAAGCCTATCGTACAATTTCGTCGTTACGTCAGTATATACTATTAACTTAATAGTAGTTAAAAAAAATTATCAAATAGCATAAATACATGCAAACATGAATAATCGCATAAACTTAATGTCTCATTTCATACATTTCATTTCATTAACTTCTTTCCTTTTTCTTTTACATTCTTCATTCTTAAAACATTACATAAGTGACTAACATACATACTTTTTTTCCTTTCTTACATAAACTGTTCATATCATTTCTGGGAGCAGTTATCACTTCTGGCTACATATACCCTATTGCCACAAAGGATACCACTTGCCGGATATACACTCATATACAAAAGCACAAGGTCCAAAACTATGCTAATCACACATCTCCATACATCTTAATACACACAGATCATCATAGGTCCCTTTTTTTCTAATTGGACTCCACCCTTGACATGTCATTATGTTCGGAATCCTCCTCAGGGTCCTCCTCTTCCTCTGCTTCTGAATCGGTAGACTTGTTGTCACTTGCAATTATAGGTTTGGGAGGCACTAGAAGGAATTCGAGCGCTTCATCATCATCTTCACCATCAGCATCATCTTCATCATCTTCATCTTCACCTTCCTCTTCCATATCTATTGGGGGATCTTCTAAGGGTGTGGCTACATTTTGCTCCGCATGTAATACTTCCATAATAAAATTGTGGAGACTGAGAAAATCCCTCGGATACTGCATCTATTGTTGGACCACATTGGGAAGATCTCTCCAAATTAGGTCACAAATTTGCCGCAATGGTATTTCCGTTGAAATCAGTGGTACCATAGTACGACGAAACCTTAAGATATAATGATCTACTGGCTCTTCTACGTACCTTCCCCATAAGAGTTCTACATGTAGATATAATCGATGACGTCAATCTGCCCATAACATAGGAATCACTTAGACTTGCATATTATCAGCTGGGGGTAAAGGTGCAAATTCGGCGAGAATCTGTTCCCTAAAGCCTTGCTAGTCCCTAGGTTGCTCGTCAGGTCCAATCCTCAGCCAGTATGCTAATGCTTCTCTCAGTAATAGTCCAAAAGCTAATTGTACCTGAAGGTGCGGTGGCATATAACACGTAGCAAAAATCACTTCTACAGCATGTAGCCATTCAGTCAACACCATGGGCTGCCAACTTCCATAATATCGTGGTGGCATTATATCTTAAAAAGCAATACTTGCTCTTCGATCTGCTTCCACATTAGGTCCATTCGGAGGTGCTGCCATCTACTACAATTATGTTAATTAATATTACAATACCATATAAAGTGAAAACTTAACATTCTTATACTTAAAATAAAACTATCTTACTTGAGCTATGGCAATGGAGCAGATGACAATGTGCAGTAGGGTGGCAGGATTTCTGCTCTGATACCAACTGTTATAGCCTGCCTTTTTGGGCCGTGATAAAACTTTTCCTTACTTACATATAAGGGAAATTAAGGAAATTTTTTTTTCCACATACAGATATTAATACCTTTGGAAACACAAATATATACATTTATTTACTTAACTCACTTATTCGTACATTACTGGTTTTAGAAACTTTGAAAACACAAATGTATACTTGTACTTATATAACAACCATTCTTATACAATACCATTTTCTAAACCTTATATTTTAAAATAACATAAAATATGTTACAGCGAAAACATAACAGCAGCGTATTCTATGCCCAATTTGCACACCAATCATCCCACTGCCAGCTTATCAATAAAATTATTCTGACCTTCTCATCGGAATACCTACAGCATAAAATACTTAAAGAGCTTACACTCAATAAGTCCCATATAAACCCACACGCACATTCAATAAAATGCATGATCCAATTATGCTTTCTTATAAACCTTCTTTATCATTATCATTTCTTATTTTTAACTAGAGCCCAAGTGTTCGTACCATTGCGCACTTAGGTCTACGTAACACCGTGACCATACTGTAATCCTTATACTCCTCTTGAGTTAGGAGTCGGTACAACACTTTTCTTAATTTCTGGTGATATATTTACCAGTCCATTTGTTATGGTTGTCATGCCATGCTTGAAGTGATAATCACATGTTATGCACAAAACATAAATTCTCTTGTACAACATAGTACACACAGGTACCTATTTTATATACACACAAGTATACATTATTATACACACAGGTACATGATATAGTATATACACAGGTACATGTCATAATATACACATATGTATTTATTTTGTATACTCACAAACATACACTAATATACTTATAAGTATTCATATAATAGCATACACACAGGTATACACCTTAATATACACACAGGTATACATATATTTTCCACATTCTATACCTACAATTTCATACTATAGGTGGGATGGGTACTTACTTGATTTCGTGTACTACACAAATCAACCTCGGTTTTCCTTTTCCTAGACTTCTAGGATCCTGTTGGCCAATTTCAAAGCCATTAGCCAAATTCGCTATGTTTCAATACAAAGTGATCATAAATTAATAAATTGAGTTGCATAACTATATACAACTCCAAAAATCACTGGTTTTCTTGTTTCTGTCTAACTATGCCCTATTGCCTTTAATGAAGGGTGGAAATCTTTCTAATCATTCCTTTTTCCCATTTGGAACATTTCGGAGCGGTTCGGGTTATTCGGGTAAAATGATGATTTTGCCCTTCGTGGGCCAATTAACATACCTGAGCTTGATTTCGTTATTCTAACAAAAATAGTCACGTACTAATTTTAAAAGAACACCCTAGTGGGTCGGATCTCCTTATTTCCCATCTATGCTCTAGTTTCGTGAAACTTTACAGTTTATCTCTTGAGCTAAAAATTTTGATAATTTTGACCCCAGGCTAAAATTTATCTCTTTAAACCAAAATTTTCTATTTTTCAAAAGGAACATTTTTACTCAAAGTACCATATGCTAAATCATTTTGCAAAAGGACATTTTTGCCCTTAAAATTTTTTTTTTCAATTTTAACAAATTCTTGAAAAATTAAAATCTCACAAACAGTTAAGATTTTCTACGAACTGTTTGCAATACCTAACAGTTTCATCGAGATCTACAACTTTCATGTTTTAACTTTTTCAAAATTCTCACTATACAGGGTTTTTTTGGCATTTTTAAATCTGCCGAGGGAAAACTTTTTCTTTTAATTTAGTCCTTAGGACATTTTTGTAAAAATCCATTTTAAAACTGCATATCTACCCCTACAAAGGCAGTTCCAACCTTAGTTTGATTCATTTTCCATGCCTAACCATCATTTTTGAGAAACTATCACTAAATTTACAACAATATTGTTTTTACACAAACTACCGTTTTCAACATTTAGACCTTAATTTTCACAATATCAACATGCTATAATTCATATTTCTGTGGGATTCAGCCAAAAACTTGCTCAAGAACCCATATACTTTTAAAGGAATAAAAATCAAAACAAAAATCACAAATTTGTAAAACTTTAAAATTCAAAACTTACCCCAAGTAACACTTTGTGCTTTTAATTAGCCTTCCAAGGCTCCTTTGAATCTCCTTTCTAGACCCTATTTCCATGCAAAAATACCATGAATTAACTTTCTTTCTTTTACCTAAGAAAATCCCTTGACAACTTAAAAAAAGTTTAGGTTTTTATCTTAAAACTTGTTGAACTTTCTTGGATTTTACCTCTTGAACTTGATTGGAGCTTTTTTTACAAAGATTTGGGTTGAGAAAATTTTTGAGAAGCTCTAACAATGGCTGCCGTGGGAGTTGAAGAAGAAGAAGCAAAAAAATTTGGCTAATTTTGCATTAAATGCATGTTGAACCTTATGGGTGACTCACAAAGTAATCCATTAGGTTACCATGTGGCATAATGTGATTGGGCCACCTTTCGTGGCATGGTGGCTCAATAGAAATTCAATAGGTGTCTACTTTTTAGGGCCCAAAATTTACACTATGTAATTTTTAACCACACAGTATTTTTTCTACACTGTCGTGATCAAATCAGTGTAAACTCATATCCTTAGACTGTATAAACTATTTTACTTACCTTTGGTTTACTTTTGGAAGCCAAACGTAATATTTTTCATATTTGTGTTTTCACTTAGCAGTATACTTGTACTGCATCGGTCTTCTTTTTACACTAGGTTGGGTTTCGATGGACTCTATGTCTTATTTGTATTCTAGTACCCATTCATTTGCATCACAATTTTACAATTAATTATGACATAAAATTCATTTTATGGATATTATATACAATTTTTTGAGTAATTAGACACATAAAATATGTATTAAAAGCATCCAACATTGTCTCAGATTTGTAGTGAAATTTTCAATTAATGCCGCTTATTTATACATTATCACAATTTTACAAAAATTACATTTTTTAAGGGTAAATTCATTAATTAAACCTAATTAAATATTATATTTTATTAATGAATTTTCCCTGGTCATTATAGGCTCACAGTCGCCAAGGCCTAAGGCGCGTTGAGCAAGCGCGTTTGCTTCAGAGTTTTTCAATATGAGGATCTATTTGAATGAGTAAAACTTAAATTGCCTGAGCAATGTTCTAATCTCTTATAAATACGTGGCCATGGATTCTGTTTAGGCTTGAAATGCCCTAGCAACTTGCTAGACGATGAACATTGAGTCGCTATGAATGACTATATGGTCTACCCCAAGTTCCCTAGTGATCCGAAGCCTGGCCAGGAGTGCTTCGTACTCTACCTCATTGTTAGAGGCTTTGAAATCAAATTAAAGTGCGTAGATTGCCTTGTATCTATCCGGGCTTCTCAAAACTAGCCCAGCACCTGATCCCTCAGCATAGGAGGATCCATCTACGAACAGATTCCACTCTAGTTCTGGTGGGGAAGTGCTATCACCTCCATTATTGCTAGGTGAGTCTTGGTCTTCTATGGGTGCTTTCTCGGCTAACGGTGTGCCCTGCCTGCAGCAGTGAATTTGACGATGAAATCTGCCAGGGCCTACACCTTGTTAGCCGTCTTCGGCATGAAGTGGATGTCATACTGGCTGAGTCCGATAGAACATTTGGCCATTCTTCCCAATATCTCTGGGCTTTGAAGTACTTGCTGGAGAGGGAACTTAGTCGGGACTCATATAGTATGTCCCAAAAAATAAGGTCACAACTTTCAAGCCGAAGTGACTAGGGCAATGCCAATTTTTCAAGTGGTGGGTATCTTTTCTCGGCACCTTGAAATGCATGGCTCGTGTAATAGATGGGCTTCTGAACCCTTTCTTCTTCTCGAACGAGAACTGAGCTAACAGCTTTCTCGGACACAGCTAGGTAGGCATACAAAATTTCTCTCGTTAAAGGTTTGGATAGGAGTGGGGGGGTGGCCAAATTCCTTTTTAAATTCTAGAAGGCTTCCTCACACTCCCTACTCAACTCAAACCTCCCCTTGAGCGCCTGAAAAAATGGATGGCAATTGTTCGTGGAAAGGGAGACGAACCTAGAGAGGACCGCTACCATGCTCGTGAGCTTTTGCACTTCCTTTACTATACGTAATGAATGCATGTCTATCAGAGCTCGGGCCTTGGCCGGGTTAACCTCGATTCCCCTTTGATTGACTAAAAATCTAAGAAATTTGCTTAAGCTAACCCAAAACATGCATTTCACCGGGTTGAGTTTCATCCCATACTCTTAGAGAATGTTGAAGCTTGCTTAGAGGTCAGCCCTGTAGTCCATTGCTTGGACAGATTTAACTAGCATATCGTCCACATAGACTTCCATAGTTTTCTCGATCAACTGAGCAAACATTTTATTGACAGGCGTTGGTATGTAGCTCCGATATTCTTTAGTCTAAAGGGCATTACTACATAACAGTAGAGCCCTTGGTCGGTAACAAAGGCAGTCTTTATTTGGTCTTCTTTGGCCATCTGTATTTGATTGTAACCGGAATAGGCATCCATGAAACTGAGCAGCTCGTGCTCGGCCATTACATCAACGAGCTGGTCTATCCAAGGAAGTGGAAAGCTACCCTTTGGGCAGGCCTTAGTTAGGTCGGTGTAGTCTATACAGACCTACCATTTTTCCATTCGCTTTCTTGACTAGGACTACGTTCACCAGCCACTCCAGATATTTGACCTCTCGGATGAACCCTACTTTTAGGAGCTTCTAAACCTCTTCATTAATAGCAGCATATCTTTTGGATTAAAGGCCCTTTTCTTCTACACAATCGGTTTGTGATTAGGTTAGACATTGAGCTAGTGATAGATTATGCTTGGATCAATGTCGGGCATTTCTTCATACGACCATGTGAACACATCCTGATACTTTGTAAGGAGCCCTTCAAGGTCGGCTTGGATCTTAGGTTTCAACTAAGACCCAAGTTGGATAGTGTGGTCAAGATGTGCCAAGTCAAGGCTGAACGGCACCAAGTCCTCAATTGGGGTAGCCCTTACCTCTTCCTTTGGCATTTGGGGGTCGAGATCAGAGAGCATCTTGGGCACTGGCTCACCTAAAAACTCTATTTCATCAACCTTGTAAATGGTCAAAATGTCTAGTTGCTAAGCTGACGTTGTTCTAACGGCATTGGCATAACAAGCACGGGAGTCTTTTTGTTGTGATCTAATTACTTCGATGCTGCTGTCCGTCAGGAACTTCATGGCCAGGTGGTAGGTTGAGACCACTGCCTTCAAGGCGTTCAAGGTCAGATGGTCGATAATAATGTTACACTCGAAGGGTTTGTTGACAACTAGGAAATCGACAACGCGTGTAACCCAGGCAACACCCTTACCAAATGTGGCTGGTAGGCCAACTTTCCCTACTACCTGGACGCATTCACCCGTGAAGCCGTACAATGGCATCTGAACTAGGGTGAAGGTAGCATTGCTGATCTTCAACTTGTAGTAGGCTTGCTTGAACAAGATATCACCAGAGCTATTGTTATTGATAAGCACACGCCGCACTATGTTATTCACAATTTGCAACTCGCACACAAGAGCATCATTGTGTGGATGGATTAATTTGTCCGCCTCTTCTTTTGTGAAGGTGATTGGCATATCTTGTTGGTGGTAAATCTTATTAACATGCTCGGACATGTTGATGAGCTCACCTCTTTCGACTAGCCAAGCTTCTTAGACATAAGCTCGCCACCCACTTGATATGTCATTGGTAACAGGCCCTCCAAAAATCATATGCACAATGTTTGGGGCATTTTAGAGCATTCCCACCATCGTTGCATAGGCAATTCGATGTGTCTCGGCCCAGTGGGTCGTTCCTCCCAACTGTAAAGCCCAGAGTTAAAACTCGCTCAACAAATTTCCTTAGGTGTCCATCTCGAACCAGTCTCTCAATCTGGTCCTTTAGTTGAATATAGTCACGGGTACTGTGCCCCACGTCCTTATGGAACTCGCAATATTTTGTTTGTTCTTGCTTTGCTTTGATGCCCTTAAGCTTAGGCGAGGCTACTAGCAGGTTCCTCCAACTCACGTGGGCAAACACTTCATTGATTCTTGCTACTAGAGGCGTGTAGCTTTGGAACTTTTCAATCAGTGCTTTGGGCTTCTCGACTTTCTTTTCTTTCTTCTGCTTCTTGTTTTGCTCGGCATTAGCCTGTTTTGGTACATTCTTCTACTTCTTCTCTTTCTTTGTGCCACTACTATTAGCTTTTCCTCTGCGGCTCTTTTTGTATTCGATTGCATCGACGTACCTTTGTGTGTAGTTGAGCATCTATGAAAATGTGCTCGGTTGCTCAAAGGCCAATCACCAAGTAAGCTTTTCATCTCAGAGACCCCCTACAAAAGTGTGCTTGAGGGTCTCGTCTTCAACATGCTTGACTTCGAGGGCAGCTCGAGTAAACCTATTTATGTAGTCCCTGACATTGCCCTCTCCTTGCTTAACAGCGTACAAGTAAGTAATCTCCTTCCTCCTCGTTTTGGTTGTGGAGAAGGCCGCCAAGAAGGCTTCTGAGAGCTATCAAAAATATGTGATAGAGGCTGGCTTGAGTCGCTAGAACCATTGCCGAGCTGGTCCGGTAAGGGCTAGTGAAAAAGGCATTGCATATTGTTGCATCGCTAGCGTTTTAAAGGAGCATGTGTCCTCTGTACAACTCAACATGCTCATCAACATCTACGGTCCCGTCATAGGCCTTGATTTGTAGGACCTTAAATTTGGGCGGCATAGGGGCTCGTATAATAGCATCTGTGAACGGTGGGTCTAGGGCACCTATGTCATCTAAGCCAAAGCGATTGTTACGAATCTCGTCGATTTGGCATTGTAACTCCCAAAACTGGCGACTGTTCTCCTCGGGTAGTTTGACCCTATAGGGTGCTTCGCCCTTCAAGCGGTCACCTACCCAGGTTAGCGACCCTACTGTGCTTCTCGCTGGCGTCCGAGCCGATCAAACACAGATGTCCGCGAGCCTTATCGTGACAAAACTCGTGCCCCCTACGGGCCAAGTCGTCCTTCCTGGACAAGTCTATTGTTAGCCGAGATGCCATATGTAGAGCCTGTAGAGTGCTCGAAGTCAGCTTCATTAGGGTCGATAGCATCCTGTCTTGCTAGACCTCTAGCCTGGTCAACTAGGGCTGGAGTTAGGAGGCCAGGAGCAGCCTGACGTTGAGCTTGTTGTGCAAGTTGCTGAGTGAGTATCCGAACTGCATTTGTTAGTTCGCAGATTGGGTCTTGGCCAACCAGGTCCTACACTTGTTCAGCCCTCACCATGCTTCTTTGACCCTTGGATCGAGATCTTGTGGCTTAGGGGGCGGCCCCTTGGTCTAGTTGGATTTTGATTTTGGTTTCAGGCATCTCTCGACTCTCCCTGTCGAGCTGCATCATCTCGAGCATTACCTTGAGTTACCATCTAAGTTCTCTGTTCTACGGTTGGAGACTTCAAATGAAGGCATGTTCACCCTCCTTCTAACGCCAAAATGTTGATGCTTACTGAAATTAGTGGCAGATCAACACCACGTACGGCTTTGCGTGGTGCTCAGCTCTCCCCTATTCATCTCTACCGGTTCGGGAGGACCTGCAACAAATGGGACGCTTCAAAGACAAGAATATCAATAGACAAGGGCTCTCCAACCTTCAAGACAGGGGTTGCTTGATAAAGAACAAGAGCTTGTTATCATGCATGTTGGAATGCAATCAATGCATCCTATTTATAGGCTACCACTTGGATCGGGTGTTAGGTGGGTTTTGCCCATGACTTAAGTGTCACATCAAGGCGTGTCAAGTGGTAAAGGACAAGTGTCATGCCCCTCCGTCAGTGGATTGCTTCCTATCTGACAAAGAGTTGTTTGCCATCTGCTGGCCAGTGATGGCGAGTAGCAGCCTACTTGCAAGTAAGAAGAATCTGACCCGAGCCGGTACTCAATCCGAGGAGGCAGCCTATTAAGGTAGGGCCCGAGAGACCCTAAAAAGCACCTCGGACAAGAGACCCAGGCTCATCAGGATCAGTTGTAAGCTCCTCGTAGCTTTTGCCAAGCAGTTTAGCCAACCACCTGAAGTAGGCTCCTTGATAGTGGCGCCGAGCTCACCCTCAATAGTAGGTAATATCTAAATGCATACAAACCTGAGCATACATCAGACTCCGTGCTACTGACGCATAAGGAATCTTCTACATTTCCTGAATCTCAAAATAATTCTTCAGGCAATGATTGAGACTAAACTTGTCTCCTTTAGCCATAGGGATATCACCTGGTTTGCAATTCTGCATGCCATATCTCTTGAGAACCTTTTTGATATAGCCCTTTTGTGATAATCCAAGAATACCCTGAGAGCGATCCCGGTGTATCTGTATATCCAACACAAAAGGGGCATCACCAAGATCCTTTATCTCAAATTTCTTTGATAAAAATCTCTTGATTTTGTGCAATAAGCCTATATCATTGTTGGTAAGCAAAATGTCATCAACATATAAAACTAAGAAAATATACTTACTTCCATTGAACTTGTGGTATATACAATCATTGACCACATTCATTTCAAAACCAAACGAGATGATAACCTAATGAAATTTATAATTCCATTGACAAGACGCTTGCTTAAGCCCATGGATAGATTTATTGAACTTGAAAACCATCTTCTTTGTATTTCCCGATACAAACTTTTTCAGTTGCACCATATAGATTGTCTCATTAATGTCGCTATTGAGAAACATAGTCTTAACATCCATCTGATAGAGCTTAAGATCAAAATGTGCCACCAATGCCATTATAGTCCTGAAAGAGTCTTTTGAAGAAATCAGAGAGAAATCTCTTTATAATCAATGCCCTCTTTTTGTGTAAAGTCTTTGGCAATAAGACGAGCCTTGTACCTTTTCACATCGCTTTTCGAATCCCTCTTAGTCTTAAATATCCATTTGTAACCAATAGGTTTTGCTCCTTCAGGCATTGGGACAAGATCCTAAATGTCATTGTCCTTTATGGACTTTATCTCCTCATTCATGGCATCAATCCACTCTTGAGATCTAGAACTTTCCATGGCTTGATGGAAGTTGATTGGATCATCTTCCACCACATCAATGTCGAACTCATGTTCTTGGAGAAATACAATGTAATCAGCTGGCCCCACACTTCCCCTTTTTCTAGTGGATCTCCTCAACGGCATAGGTTTTTGAGGTGGTAGAGTTTGTTCTTCTAGAACAATATCTAGAATGGGAGATTCTCCAACATTGTCTAAATTTGGGTCTACTTCTTAAACAATGTTAGAAATAAGAGCTTGATCAATGTCAATAACAGATGTGGGAATATCAACATATTCCTCTTTAAAGACAAAGTCTCTAACCTTATCTCCCTCTGCAAACTTGACATCCTCAAAGAACTAAGCGTCTCCCGTCTTAAAAATCGACTTAGTCATGGGATCATAAAACTTATACCCCTTGGATTTTTCAAGGTATCTAATAAAATAACAACTCACTGCCCTTGAGTCCAATTTCTTTTCAATAGGCTGATAAGGACTTGCCTCAGCTAGACATCCCTAAACATGCAGATGCTTTAGACTGGGCTTCTCGCCCATTTGAAGTTTGTAAAGGGTTTTGGTAGTTACTTTAGTTGGAATCTTGTTAAGGATATATACTGCAGTCTTAAGTGTTTTTCCCCAAAGTGATTTTAGTAAGGTAGGATGAGAGATCATACTCCTCACCATATCCTTAAGCATCTTGTTTCATCTTTTAGCAACACCATTCATATTGGGTGAACTTGGCATAGTGTACTGTGGGACGATATTGTATTTCTCTAGGAATTTAGCAACCAGTCCTAGATGTTATTGACCTAAACCGTCATATTTATCATAGTATTCACCACCATGATCAGATCTGATGCTTTTAGTCCTTTTGCTAAGTTGGTTTTTAACTTTAGCCTTATAATTTTTGAACACATCTAGTGACTGTGACTTTTCATGAATAAGATATATGTAGCTATATCTAAAAAATTGTCTATGAATGTTATAAAATATTGTTAACTATTCCAAGAAACCTTAGGGAATGGCCCATAAATATCTATATGTATAAGTTCTAAGACGTCCATAGTTTTGTTGGTTTCAAATCTCTTTTTATTGATTTGTTTCCCCATTATACAATCAACATAAATATCAAAATTTGTAAAATCTAAGGGGTCTAAAATATCATCTAACATAAGTCTCTTTATTCTCCTTCTAGAGATATGACCTAATCTCTTGTTCCATAGCGCAGCTGAACTCTCATTGGTTAATTTTCTTTTTATACCTCGAGTACTTAATTACAAGGATTTATTAAATGAAGCAATTATTTTAATCAAATAAAGATTATTGTAACCTGATAAAGAACCAGAACTAACCAATTTTGAATCATGAGACAAACTGAATTTCTATTTCCAAATGAATAAGAAAAACCAAATTTGCCCAAAGTAAAAATAGAAATCAAATTTTATCTACAAGATGGTACAATAAATGTCTCATCAAGATCCAAATAAAACTTAGTCGTTAACAATAATCTAAATTTTCCTATTGCTTTAACTTCAACCTTCTTGCCATTCCCCACATAGATGTATCTTTTATTATCATTTGGCTTTTGGCATCTCAGACAACCCTGTATAGACACACTGATGTGAGTACGTTCTTTAGAATCTATCAATCAAGTGTGTTTAAGTACCAAAGTTAAATTAACCTCTAAACAAACCAAATTAAGAAGCATTCTATTCTTAGCACCCCAAGCATAATAGTTAGTGCAATACTTCCTTTCATGCCCTTGAGCTCCATAAAAGAAACAATCCATACTTTTTGGATCATCTGGTTTCTTTTGTTGTTTCTTTTGAGGTACCGTAACTATAGCTTTCTTATCCTTATTTCTTTTCTTCTCTTTGTCCTTGGAAGTATTAGCTAAGTGAGCACTTTTTGTCTTCTCTTGCTTCAACCTTTTGTCCTCTTGCACACAGTGTAAGATGAGCTCATTAAGAGACCAAGTCTCCTTTTGGCAATTATAGCTCACCTTGAACTGACTAAACTGTGTGGGAAGAGATATTAGAACTAAATGCACTAACAAATCCTCAGAAAGTCAAGCTTAAGTGCTGTCAGTTTTAAAGCAAGATGAGACATCTCCATGATGTACTCCCTGATGTTCCCCTTACCTCTATATCTTATTGACATGAGGCTTGCCAAAAGTGTACTTGTTTTGGCCTTTTTATTTGTGAAAAATCTCTTCTCAAGGTCCTCAAGGAACTCTTTGGCTGTCTTTATCATTTCAATATAGTGTCTCGAAATGCTTCTGGAATGGCCTTCTTCATGATCATTATACATATGCGATTTGACTTCTCCCACCTTTCCATGTCCCTCTTTTCATCAGAGGAACTCTTATTTGTAAGAGGTGTAAGAGAACAAACCCTTAACGTAAGGTCAAGATCCATGACTCCGAGCACTATAAGGAAGTTCTCTTGTCATGATTTGAAGTTTCTACCATTCAGTATAGGAATAAAATTGATGTTGGTGGTAATGTTTGAGACAAAACTAGTAGTTGAATTAGAGAACAACAACAAACAAACCCAAAAACAAACTCACAAAATAATCCAAAATAACAATAATAAATCCAAATAAAAGTAACCCCATCTTAAAATACCGGGCAGCCCATTACTATTTAGTTTTTAGATAAAAATACTAACTTGTAAGTGATATCTTGGTGTAGTAATCAAACACTGACAATAAAAACATGTCAAACAATAAATCTTTCTTTAAGTCAATTTATTGTTCACATGTAAAACTGAATAATTATCACGTGTTTATTACTACAAGTGTACATGCAATTTTGTCAAATATTTTCTTCTTTTGTGCTGGTCAATATTTACATCAGTTGCATGAACACAATCGTTTATATTTCAAAACAAATTAATTTCTACAAGAAAGGCCACTTTGGGGACATATTGTTTTAATTAATTCATCTCAAAATAAATATAAAATACCATTATTTGAATTTAAAATTGTACCAAAAATAACCAAAATTAAAATAAAAAATAAAAAGTTTGGTCAAAAGTCAACTGGTCAACTTGATTGGGTCAGGGCTAGATCGAGTTAGGTGGACCCAACCCAAATCCTAATCCAACCTCCCTTTTATTTTCTTTTTTTTTATTCGGGTCACGCAATGGTTTAACCCCCTGGGTGCTTACTGATCACGAGCTCAATTGGGCCCATGTATTTCCTTCTTTTTTTTTTTTTTTAACTCTAGTCACTCAGGGGTTCAACCCGTGAGTTCCACTTTCGTCACAAGCCCAGTTAGGCCCGTGTATGTTTCCTCTCATTTTTGGGCTTGAGACCAAATCTGTAAAATAAATAAATAAATAAATTTTCCTTATGTGATAGTGGCTGAATTAATATAGCCAAAAACCAATTAAAAAAATTTCTACATACTCCTTCAAAGTTTTCCTTTGTAATTTTTTTTATAGATGGGGACAGAAAAATAACATATGTATTGACTTGGAGACCACAATTCCTTTATATAACTGTTAAACCCTAATAGTTATCTTTAACTACCAATTTAGCCTATTACAAAATCTGTAATTATATTTTGGTCTCTACACATAAAAGGCCCACACTTAATGATGCATTAAAAGTCCAAAACCTAAATTGATTACTTTTAATTAAGCATCCTTATCTGATAGCCTTTAATTCATATTTATTTAATATATTAGCCTATATATATTAGATTTATTCCAACACTTTTAATTAAAACAAACACAAAGAGAGATTCCATCTCATTAGAAGAGGGTCCTTAAATATACCATAAAACGTTTCAGAATATGCACAAATTTACTCCAACCAACTCCCTCGAACATGATAAAACGATTTTGAGACTCCGGAAAACCAAAACCAAAAGGAAAGAAGAAAGTGGGAAAAAAAGAAAGACTAGTGGATCTCATGAGAAAACGTGATCATAATCTTAAGGTGATTGACATACACATCACACTCATGATTAAACTCTTAAGCAACACTGAAAGAACTTGCAGTGCTCTCCACAAATTTCCTAGCTCCCTTAAACCACCTCTTGTCTCCGGCTTGCGCCTTGCATATGTAGAGCTTTCCGTCCTTCACGGTAGCGGTGATCAGTTGGTGCTTCCCACCTTCGTCTCCATCAGCGGTTCTTGTCAAAACAGACAAGAAATAGTACTGCTTCCCATTGATCACTGGGGTCGAGCTTTCCAATATGTTTGCTGTTGCGACGGCATCTGCGTCAAAACCACCCTGCACCCATTTTACTCAAATTGCATCAGAAAAATTATTCTCATCAATTCTACTAGTAATCCTTCTGAGTACAAACTTAAAGGGAAAAAAAAATAATTGATCAATCAATTTTTCAAATCTTCTTCTTTCATAATGAATTGGAGAATCAATTACCTCGGCATCAGTCTTGCCAGAGTAGGCTTGTTTCCCCAGCAAATAGTCCACCTACAAAAACCCATACAGGAGGTGATGAATTAGCTGATGACAATGCATGCCCACCTGGCAAAGGATCAATAGTGCATTATGCAAGAAAAGAAAGAAAAGATTCATGACAATAAGGCCAGTTTTGCATTGCTTTTGGAGGCCTCCAAAATCTTTTGCCTATAATACGATGCAATTAGTGTTTTGTAATAGGACAGTTGGATTTTGTAGTTCAAACTAACTTTGCTACAATATTTTCTCTTGCCTTTGATTCAAACTCTTGAATATAATGCCAAAGTATCCAAAAACAAATTGCATAGCTAGACTTCAATGCATTTTTATAACTATTTGATAAGTTTAGGATTTTTTAATTTTTTCTTTCTGCTTCTTCTTTGCTACAAGTAAAAGTAGAACTTCTATAAAAGCACAATAATCCCGGACTAGACCCGAGTATTTTATGTGATTTATTTAGAAAGTATGACGACTTGCATAATGTAATTAAGAATACGGTTGTTTTCTAGATGTCACTAATGTTTATAATACACAAGGATTGTGTGTGTATATTTATATACCTTGGAGAGAAATTCCTCGGGGGAACCATAGTCAGTGATGGCTTTCTTGTCAGTTGGTGTGACCATGACAGCTACATTGCTGTTGCTGTCAAAGTTGTCCTCGTACCTAAGGACTTGGCCAGGGTATTCCACCTCTTTGCTTGGGTTCCACTTTGAGGGAATGGAGAGCTTGAATCCATTTCCATTGTACGGCAAGAAGTCTGTGTTTGTCTTTGGCTTTCCAAAAATGTTGGCTTCACAAAAACCAATACCTTTTGTTAGTTAATTAACCCCAGGCTTTGAGACATATAACCTGTTTGAATCATTGGTTCGAACTAAAAATACTATAATAATTCAAAGTTTGAAAGAGAACTTTTTTGAACTGCAATGAGTTGGAACGAACTGATCTTTCCATGCAGGCTACTAGATGTTTAAAATCAATTATTCTGATTGTTTTATTAGATTGGATTAATCTTGTGCCAAAGAAAAGCAGAAACCAAAGTAAGTATTACGTGCTGCTAATTTTGAATCAGTACTATGTGTGTGGGTTCACTTAAATTTTGAAGAAACTGACTAATTACTCTTTTTTACAATTCTCTTTCTGAAAAGTATCATCGTGATGATAATCATGCACATTTTTTTTTTAACTAGAATATCAATCATTGAGTCTGGCTAGTTTATCAAATTCGGGAAAATTATAGATAGCATACATCAAATATATGTATAAAATATATTGATGCGATATACTTAATATTAATGAAAAAAAAAATGTGTACATACCAGATTCTCCATAAGCAGCATCGGCTGGGGAAACCTTGGAGCCAAGGGCAGCAGCACCAATGAGGAAAGTGAGGGCCAAACGGCGAGACATGGCACCGCCTTCTTCGTCATTTACGGCCAGCTTCTGAGCCCGGATAACCAGCTGAGCCGACCTGACGTTGCCGGCCACTTGGCGCTGCGACGAAGAGGAGGATCTAGCCGCGGCGGCAGTGAGAGCGTGGTGGTGAAGAAAGCAAGAGGTGGAGGCCATTGTTTGATCCTTAGCTAGCTAGCTAATAATAAGAACAAGAAGCTCAGCTAGTTTTGCAAAGCTTATTGTTTGTGTTGTGTTAGGAGCAAAATTTTAATGAGCAGAGAGAAGTGGGCTGTGGTATATTGGATTAATGTCCGCCAAGGAAATGAGCCTTTTGGATGTTGCTTCGTTTAATACGTGAAGGGAAATAGCTGGTCTTGGACATTGGATGGGGCAAATTGGATTACATTTTTGATCAGGGATAAGGTTCTATAGGTTCCCATTGGGCCACGTGGCATTGCATGCATTTCCCAGTTGTTCATTTTTCACGTCAATGCATTCATTTTCGGTCTCAGATTTTTTTTTTTTTTACCTAAAGAAAAAAAAAATATGTGCAGTACTATCAAGTGATTTTCCTTTCATTTCATTTGTGATATGATATAATGACTCACGTTGGAAATAGAGTTGGGCTGCTTTCAATTTCTGTTGTGAGCTATTTCTACAGATAATGTGTTTAATTAGTTTGTGAAGTTAAATATGTAAATTTTTAACAAAACTTAATGAACTTGAGCTAAGAACGTGTGAGCACCGACAGAGGAGGCAGTACTATACTGGTTTTTGTAATCGCACAATTGACTAAATACTTCGTCCCTTCATGTTCTCTCGTGGGAATATGACCTCTAAACATCAAATTTTAACTACAGTCCTACGTATATATATGTTGGGCAGCAAGAATTTCTCCAAACTCTTGAGACTCTTTTTTTATTTTGGCTTGATATACACTTCAGAGAAATTAACTGAGAGCACAGGTGAAACGAGAAGAGAACCTGATTATTGTTTTGCCACCTACAAGCCAGGGACCCAATCATAAATTTGGCAAGCCCACTACAAGTCACGGATTACAACCTCCTTACTAAAAAGAGGATTCAAACTTTGGATGTTAGGAGCGAAAGCCCTGAAGGTCATACTCTTGTTGCTATACCATCACTAACCTTAGGACATTTTTGATTCACTGTGTTAGCACTCATCATTTAAGAATATTATATTATTTAAGAATAATATAGTACTTGGCAACATATATATACATATAATTTAATACGAAATTCAAACATCATGCAACAAATTGTTTTGTTGCATTGTGATATCTAATACAGAAAAAATATACTTATACGAGACCGTATTGTATTATTTAAATTAAAAAGGTCTAAAAATAAAAAAAAAATATTTCACAAATATTGACACTCAAGATCGGGACTAAAAGGGGGTCGAGTTTTAGGATTAGAAGTCTAGCGTCGATGATCAAGTTTTAAAATGGTGCCACAGTCAAGGTTGACTTGGAGTGAAACCATAATTTCTAAAAATTGTGGGGTCCAAATGTAGCTTTATATTTTGAATCCTTAATGTTTAAAAATTTTTTTATCCTCTTAACGTTTAGAAAATTACTTTGTAGCTCCTTAGGTTTTAGAAAATTTCATTTTAGTCCTTTAAATTTCAAAAAATTACTTGACATAGTTTTCAAAAATCTTTTCCTTTATTGATTCCCTCCACCTTTTCCCTCGTCCCCCTCCAAGTGTTGGCTCTAATCGAGGGCAGAGTCAAGCTAGGTCAAGTTAAGGCCTAAATTTGATCTTATTAAAAAACTCAATATGTAATAGAACATGATAATAAACAAACATGGTAAAATATAATTTCATAATTTTATACGGCACAAAAGGATCACTGAATTATATAAAAATTATATAATACACTTCAATATAATAGGATGCATCAAATGTGCTCTAAATACTTTTTTTAATTACTTACCAAAAGAAAAAAATTGAAGATATCTCTGTAATGATTGGGTAGTTTTGTTTTGTCATGCCCCTAAACTGGGGTAGTGACTGTTAGACATGTATGCCGTAAAGAATAAAATGTATTATGTTTTTGGAGATATTTTATTAATAAAGAATTTATTTATTATTCATATATCAATTATTGTCTTCTTTATGTTCATATTTTGTTGAATAAATGATAAGCAAACAAAAGTTTGAGATTGTCAGTCCTAACCTTTGAGAATCAGGCATATGCTGGATAGATTATACAAAAGACATGATTCTAAAGATGACGGTAGAAATCATAAGATCCGCAGTCAAGGAAATAAAGTTGGACGCTTTATTCTTGTAAAGATTGTTATGTTGTCTATATTCTTAACGAGAGATTGTTTATCTTGTCCATCGGAGGTGGACAAACATTAGTACATTGCCATAAGTGATAATGTATTTGATCTAGACATAAACTAGAATTGATTTAGATTAATAATTTTGTCTTGGCAAATTAATTTACTTTAGACAATTATATGTGCTATATCTTAATCTTGAAATGAATAGTAGGCCCGTTGTTTTGACTTATGTCTTTTGATATACTAAAGGGTGACATCCATATTTCATGATGGTACGCATATCGGTACGTTGGAGACATGACTCTTGATAGCGTAGACATGTTATTCATAGATATGGAATCGATAGCTCCTCTTTAGGAGTCGACAATATCCTCTTATATGCGTTTTCTTGTAATTTAAAAACTAGCGCACTCAACCAGTCAGATGCATAGATGTAACCGAATGATATACTGTCTTTGGGTAGTAAGCTTTCTGATGGTGAGATAATAGAATATAAGATAAAAATAATTAGGAAGATAAGACAGAATTTATCCATAAGCCGATTATGGATATCCTATGGGATACAATACATTATGATATGTCATAGATACTTAGCTATTTGGGCTTTATAATTTAATATAGTTTGAGAGTGCAACTCTAAGCTTTTAATAGAGTAGCATTAGAGTTGATAAATATGAAACATATATCTAGGATATTGGGTTTTATAATTATCGGGAGCTTGAACTAAAGAGGTTTATCTGGTCCTCTTTGCTAGCGCATAATAAATCCTGTAACGATACAACGTGCTTTTCCAATACATTGGTGACTTATGTTAAATTATTAGATTGGTTAAAATTCGATAGGATTAGATAATTCATGTTTGTTTATTAATTGAATTAATTTTGTAAATTAATTCAAGATAAACTTGTTGAAGTATTTGGAATATTTATTTTCCTAGAGATTATCTAGATATTGTTTTTTAATTAGATAACTTCTCTATTAGGTTATTTGAATTAAAATTGAGGCTTTATCTAAAAAATCTCGGGTGGAAAATAAAAGATTCTCAAGGATAATATTATCGTAAGCTCAGCAAGCTGATTAGTTAGCTCGGCCTACCGATGGAATAAGTTCAACAGGCCGATCCGTTAGTTCGGCCTGTCAATCTAACGATAATTTGATCACACATTTTAGATGCGAATTTATAGATATACATTCAGATTCGAATTTTTGAGGCTTTATCTAATAATGATCAACCTTGGAGACAACCTCTATAAATAGGGAGTGAGTTTTTTGAATTATTTAGATTAGTTAAGAAGTTAAGAGTGAGTACTCCTTTGCTAGATACTCTGAAACTCCCTAAGAGCTTTTAGTCACAATCTTGAAACTTTGCTCTGGGTCTTCTCAATTAGTTGAAGGGAGAGTCAGCGGAGGAAGAGCTGTATGACGTGTGCCCACACACATATTGATCGTGGATAGAGAATAGCAAAGAAGACCAGTTGGTTGAAGCTCTTTTGGAATATTCTTCTCTTCACAAATTGCAGAAGGTCTTCAGCATTTAAAAATTAGTAAGTTCTAGTTAATTTATGCATATAGCATGTCAAACTTGTGTTTTAAAAAATACTCTAATTTAAAATTTTAAAATTTCTGACGCGTACTGTTTTTCCAACAATGACATGGTGTTTGATTAAGAATAATTAATTAAGATTAACATTTAAACACCAATAAATATCCTAATTTTAAAACTTTTTTAGGAAAATATAAATATAAAAGAAACAAAAATAAACATGTTGGAAAATAACTTTAATTATTTAATCATGGCGTAAAAGAAAAACTACTAAAATAACCTCAAAGTCATTGAGAACTTAAAATCTACCAATAACTATCTAGGTTCTACCAGACCACATAATAGTGCATACATAACTTAGATAAAAAAAGAGAAATATAACCAAACCATAGTCCAATAATCACAAATCAAATAACATGATTAAAGTCTTATTATTATATGTCTTGATAAAAACAAATAACTAAAACAACTCACAGACTCCATCAATAAATCAACAGTAATCTACTCAACTGGGTACTGTAAAACACCTAGAAAGGGGGCAATAAGATAGTGAAAATCATGAGTGAAAGACTCAATAGGACTTAAGTTCTAAAACAACATTTGAAATAAATAAATTAAAGTAAGAGAAAGGAACATAATTGAAATTAAAATGAACTATAAATAAAACAACTTAATGAAATGATAAGGGTTCTTACCGTTAATTATCTCATAATTTATCTCAAATTATATGTTCATACTTATCGTGTGCAAAGCGTAATGTAATCATTACCATAATGGCCTGGAACTCGTTTCAGGTTTTGCTTCCTAAGTCACCCTATGCACAACTTGATCTCTATGTGGTGTCATGCACTTAAAGCTCAACCAATTAAGGTCTTAATCGATTGGTGTTTAAAAAATCGTTCAAATACTTTATCTCACTCGGTGACACTTATACCAAGATGATATTCATTTAAAAATTATTTTCTTACATGCATATTTTTAGAAATGAAAATATTTAAAATACAATTCAATTCTTAAAAATGTTTAAGAATGTGAGACATGGCCAAACACTTATTAAAATCATAGCTATAAATAAAGAGGAATAGAGTCCTACCTCAATTTCTAGTAACAAAACACGTTTATACTATAATCCTGCTTCACTAAACGTTAGCTACATGGGAACAACGAACAACCTTATGCATAAACTCACATATTAATTGCAGAACTCAAACTAAAATCTATTAGTATGTAATTTCATGGTTTCTTAATGTACCTTACTTAATTAGAACACCACAATTACTCATATAATAATTAATCACACCTTAAAATACATTAACAACGATTTCCAATCTGTAAGTCAAGAATAAACGCACTCAAAATAAATTTTGGCTTAAAAAGGGGTTCAAATGGCTCAAAAGAGTGCCTCTTGGTGCTGCACAGTCGACCGGGTACACTACCCTCAGTCGACCGCATTACACAGACCGTGGCCGACCGCGGTGTCACAAGCAGCAGTCCTTTGTTGGAGCACCCGAACTCAGATCGAGTTCAAATTCTTCCAAATTAATTCTAAGGCTTCCAGAACGTGTTCTACTGACTCGAAATCATCATATGAACTATATGCAATAACTGTGACACACATGCATTCACATTTCAATATTTTTCTAACACATTTCCTATTTAATCCGAAAATAAGTAAAATACACATAAGAACACGTTTTAATCCGAGTGTATGAGTGTAAAATGGTTAAATCCTATTCTCATGCCTACAAAAATCATAAATGAACCTCATTAAACGTTTTCATCATTTTCAGCAATTATAATCAAGACCAAAAGTGAAAATCTTAGCATACAAGTTCAACTTTAAAGCTTCAAAGGCAAAATCGATAATAAAACACTAATAACCAGACCTAGAAGTGCTAATTATAAGCTGAGAATCAGAGAAATCTTTATTAGAAAAAGCTTGAATGAATTTACAAGACTTTTCTGATCTCAAGTTGTTGGAAGTCAAGTCTGGAACTTAGAATGGTGCCTTTGGTTTGTTGCTGGAAATCAGTATCTCTGGGTCCGAGTTTTTGAAACAGAGAGTGAGAGAAAGGGAGAGAAAGCGACGTGAGGGAGAGAGTGAAAGAGAGAAATGGGGCTGCAAAGTCTGAGTGTTCACCAGGTTTTAAAATCAGACATTGGAGAGTTGTTTTTAGATTGAATACCATGGGTGCTCTTGGTTTCTGAATGGTGGTTTCAATGTCTATACACTCCATGTGAAAGTGTCTGAACAAGCAATAGGCTATTCTCGTAATTCCAAAAATTGTTGGGTGTTAGTTTAAATAAACAAATTAAAGAAAAATGCTGCAATTTAATTAAAACAAATAAAATAATAAAAATAATATTGAGAAATTTATTTTAAAAGAATTTAATAATTGTTGAAAATGAATGAAATTAAATAAAATAAATTTGAAAATTAAAATTTGAAAGTGATTAATTAATTTTAAAAACTTCAATTTGGCACACTAATTATCAATTAGCACACAAATTATAATTAATTTAATTTAGTGTATTACATGTCTATTCTGATAAATAATTAAAAACAAAAAATAATTTTTTCTCTAAAATTAGTCTTGGTAAAGATGTTGAGGACTATGATGAGCAAGAATTTTTAATTTAGGATAAGGAGATTTGAACTCTATATATTATGTGAAGTCAGATGTAAAATTGTCGCTTCACATTATCTGCAACATTTTTTTTTTTTTTTGAGCATTTACATTATCTATCCTCTTTGAAAAGTAGTTTGGATTTGGGTGGAAATAAGAGGGGGTTTGGGGGACACTTCCCCTTGATACTAGGCATAAAGAAGAGGGAGCTAGTGGTTGCTGTGGCTAATGTGCCTGTTCCTATTGTTTGGTCTAGGCGAGGAGAAAGGGAATAATAATCTGATTTAAATTCTCTTCTATCATTTTTCATTTAACTCGGAGATGATGAATTTAGCTTGAAATCCCTTCCTCTTTCTTGAAAAAAGAAAAAGTCGAATTGTATTTATCATTTGGAAAAATGTCACACGTTGTGAAATATTTATTTATTTATTTAATGTTTGATCCATAATTTTGACCACATAAGATTACGTGTAAATTAAAGTAATAAACAACATTTATATTGATCAAATCCAAACCTTCATTTCACATTGGACAGCCTGTATAATTTAAAACTCATAAGCCTACAAGTGATAGTAATATTAGTAAAAGTTATTTCATCCAACACCAAATAGCATTATAATTCATTTGTTTGTCTCATTTTTTTTTTCCTTCTGAAAACACACTATGTTTCTTTTAAGCGTCCACGTCACTGACAGAGTCACTTGAGAACGATCGGTAGCCGCCCTACTCAGTTCTTTTTCTTTTAATAACCTTTTAAATTTTTTTATTTTGTAGTTTAGCCCCACAGAGATATAATTTTTTGCTTGCACGCCATATAGAAATTTACAACTTTTTATGTTTATTTGCATAATTCAAAAAATATAATTTAGTATATGCCCCCATTTGAAGTAGAAGTCGTCCACGGTTGGTCTCACTTGTAGAACCAAAAACTGTGGTCCACGCACTCCACAATGTAACCTGCCTCCAATCTTTTTTATTTTGGAAAGGAAAACCTTAATGATTTTTAGTACAAAAACTTATAGCCAATTGAACTAGGTGTTTAGTAAATGCTTGAGCTGTTTTTAATGTGTTAAGTTCTGGGATCAAAGGATAACAACAAAAAGGCACATAAACATATATATTTTTTTAAAAACTCTACAAGTATGAAAAATATTTATTAAATAAAGTTTGTTTTGGATTATAAATTACTAAATATAATGTTTAGAAACATCAATTATTGTTAAAAAGAATTTTTTCGACACAACGCTAGTTGTTCTTAAGATTTAAACCTGAGATTTCCTTTATATCACTAAAAAAATTTACTTACATCTAATATTAATTTTGATTTTTCAACTGTCATGCTAGTAAATATTATAATTATTATAAATAATTATATAAGCACTATTTTCCTTAAAAAAATTATAACTGCACTACGATAATTTATTTATAATAGCTATAATTACTTTAAAAAAAATTGACCTAATAGTAATGACAAAAAAAATCAAAACTCGTATTTTTTTATGAGAGGTGAAATATTTTTTGTTAGTTCTATAAATAATTAATTCTAAATTAGAAAAAAACTAAAATTATCCTAATTTCTCCTCCAACAGCACCTAATATATATATTGTAGATAATACTTTCACATATACATTGACATTATAACTGTTGACCTTCTAACAATACGTGGAATTTTTATATCAGCCTTGGGATGGCAGATTACGACGCAACTAACACTTAAAAAATGTCCATTAGCGTATTCCTATTAATATTATGAACAACTTTGACGTGTACACTTTGTATTGGTAATTTGGTACGTTTCGTATTTTGTGGTGAAAGAATTCATATATTATGGATGAGATTTTTTTAAAATATTATGCATGATATTAGTTTAACTATTATTGGAATTTTTATAAATGCAAAATTGAATGACGGCACTTTTAGTTGATATTTTTATTTCCATGACTTGGAATTAATCAAATAATTTTACATATTTTAAATCAACTTCAGATTTTTTAAGGTAGATTTAAAAATATTTACTTTCACATTTTTATGAATTTTATATAATTTTTTATAATGTGTAAAGTTTATAAACATTGAATTCGAAAATGATATCTAATTGAACTTAATCCTAACATAGAATATAATTAACAAGAATCCAATCTTATCTTATCTTATACACTCCAATCCAATCTCGTATGATAATGCAATCTAATCTTACAAGCCAAAACATAAACAACTTTGTTTTGTGGTGAACAATTTAGATAATATGATTCATATAGTTCCATTCCTGTTGGAATTTTACAAATGCAAAATTAAATGATGACATGTTTAGTAGAAGAAAAAAATTAAAGTTAAACCACATAAATAATACTACATTTAATATTAACGACAACAAAAATGTTGTAGTATACCTTTAGTTTAAACAACTACACATAAAAAATAGAATACGTCTAAAAAACTAAAATACAAAGACCATACATATAGATAATGTCAGAAATGTGTCAAAGCACACATACACATGGTGAACAAATTTTGACGTCGGTGCCACTAATAAGATTGATTTGACGATTTGAACCAAAAAAGTAGGTTTTTTTTTTTTTTTTGTGCAAAAGTTTATAACTCTATCGAATTCAATAGCAATATATATTTTCACTCAGAAAAGTAATTTAATTAAATTTAACCCTATCCTAAAACATATAACATCAAATTTAGAATATGATTAACCGCAATTAAATTCAATCTTATCCGTCAGAGCAAAAAAAGAAAAAGCAATCTTATTCTATACATTCCTATGCAAGCATGGTAATTTAATTAATTCAATCCAATCTAACACATGGTTGGTCATTATTTTATCCTTATTTTCAATTTTTCCAGCTAAAGAATATCCCCTATAAAATAATGAAATCAGTGAACCCCTATTATTTGCTTTTAATTATTATTTTTATGCTTGTTCGTTGCTCTTTGTCCTCGTGAAACAACACCTAGAGAAGTCAGACTACACCGACAATTAAAACAGATCTCAACTGTTGGATTAACATCAACAATCTTGAAGTTACCTTTCCTTGTTACTGATGAACGGTGTAGATTTGGCGCAAGTTTCCAGAAGCCGCGTACAACGTCTTTCCTCAAGCTGGATTCTGCTCACTCTCTCTCTTTCTCTCTCTTAGCGTCATCTTCTTCTCGAACTCCCTTCGCTGTCACAGGTACGGCCTCTGTAGTTTCAATTCTTGCCTATCTCCGAAATCGCATGTTTCTGTTAGGGTTTTCATGTCCGATTCCATTTTGTTTGTTCCATTTTGGATTTGTTTTTATTTTTCTTCTTCTTCTTCTTCTTCTTCTTCTCCTTTTCGGCTGTGTTTCTTTTCAGTAAAAGAATGCGTGATTGATGATATGTATCGCCGAATCGTTGTTGATCGTGTGGAATATTAGTTAATGTTTGGTGAATTTAGCAAATTTATATATGGTTGGGATCTGTGAAAATCGTGAAAAATGTTATTTTTTTTTGGGTTTTCGTTGCGTTAGGATTAATAATTTTTAAGCCATGAATCTGTTAATTGTTAGCTGGGTTCGATCTTTCTTTTTTTTTTTTTGGGAACTATAGCTAGGTTTAATCCTGGGGATGGGATACATGTGGGATGTGAAAAGACGTTGGAATCTACAAGTGATGCTTTGTATTTATTTATTTATTTATTTATTTTTTGTTGATTTTTTAGATTTAATTTAAATAGTTGGAGAAGAAAGATTTTACTTTTATGGAGATTATGGCGAAATTGAATCCTTCAGTGGAGAAGGAGAAGAATGAACAGTTTTCTAACATTTCCTGTACCCACACAAGATGCTTAGGAACAATAATCGTACTTATTACAATATTTTCAATGACCCCGTCAGAATTGTTGAGTTGAGCTGCATTAACTGCATCAGTTTAGAACGACACAAAATCTGTCATGAAGTCCATTTTCTCCTTAGAGAGGGAAATTGCTAAGCATGGAATGATGTGTTTTTAATAAGTAAGATATACTGATGCTTTTATTTCTCCGTATGCTAGAGACTGAGTGCTACCGTTTTTAACCATGGTTAATGAGTGGAGAGGTATAGACCTAACCATGATTAGTTCTGTTTTCAGGATTTTCTAAGGAAGAGGTGCTTAAATTTTCAAGAGGAAACTCTTGTAGTACTCGTTCTTCTCCTGTTATACCCTCTCTCTTTCTCTCGACGTATTGCCTCTGAAGGTTTGAAGTCTGAAATCTAGGAACCTCAGCTATCTTATCTTTTAGTCTAGACGCATACAAATCTAGTTTTCGTCTCCAACTTTCATTTTCTTCAAATCAGATCATTTATCCAATGGATCTATCCTCAGAAGAGCTCCAGTTTTTGACAATACCAGAGATCCTCCGAGAATCAGTCTCAATCCCCAAACAGTCTCCTAAGACCTTCTACCTCATTACCCTGACACTACTCTTCCCTCTTTCTTTTGCCATCTTGGCCCACTCCCTCTTCACCCACCCACTCCTAGCCCAGCTCCAGAATCCATATGCTGACCCGACACAGACTGGTCATCGATGGACAGTTCTCCTTGTCTTCCAGTTCTGCTACCTCATTTTCCTCTTTGCCTTCTCTCTCCTCTCCACGGCTGCTGTCGTTTTCACTGTGGCCTCTCTCTACACGTCCAAGCCCGTCTCCTTCTCCTCCACTTTTTCAGCTATCCCAAAGGTCCTCAAGCGCCTCTTTATCACCTTCCTGTGGGTCACCCTCTTGATGGTTGTCTACAACTTTGTCTTTGTTGGTTTCTTGGTTATCTTAATTGCAGCCATTGACATCCAGAATGCATTTTTGGTTGTTTTTTCACTGGTGGCGATCTTCTTGCTCTTCTTGGTCGTCCACGTCTTTATCACCGCAGTGTGGCACCTAGCCAGCGTGGTTTCGGTTCTGGAGCCAATTTATGGATTCGCAGCAATGAAGAAGAGCTATGAGCTGCTGAAGGGGAAGACTCGGGCTGCAGCAGTGCTTGTTTTCATGTACTTGGCAACTTGCATGGTCATAGGGGGAATATTTGGGGCAATTGTGGTGCATGGAGGGGATAAATATGGTGTCTTTACGCGGATTGTGGTTGGTGGGTTCTTGGTGGGCGTGCTGGTGATTGTGAATTTGGTGGGATTACTGGTACAGAGTGTGTTTTACTATGTTTGCAAGAGCTACCATCATCAGGGGATTGATAAGAGCGCTTTGCACGATCACCTTGGTGGGTACCTCGGAGAATACGTGCCTCTGAAAAGCAGCATTCAGATGGAAAACTTGGATGCCTGAGCAAGAGTGAGTGTGCATTTATGTCCAAGTTTGTTTCATTGAAACAGTGTAAAAAGAAAAACAAAAAACAAGGGGAAAAATAAGAGAGGAAAGAAAAGAACATGTGAATTTTTACGTGGTGTTCTCTTACGCAGAAACTTAATTGTATGTTCTTTCTTTTGTGTTTGAAAAAAAAAAGAATTATATCATGTAATCCTTTATTTAATTGCATTTCTCAAGTAGATTAACATTGTGTGTGTTAACAAACCATCTAGAGAAGGCATTGGATTTGTTTTATGATTTATAAATCAAACCACCTAGAACGAATTATGACAAGGGTGTTATTCATGTTGGCACACATGCGAAACTAATAACTTTTATCTTCTTGCCTAATTTCTTCTTTGCTTTAATTGCATCATTTTCATCAAATAAGCTGATTAATCTTCAAGTTACGAGTGTTTGGTACTTGACTATTTGTCTGTGTTCTAGAATTTGCTCAAGCATACCATTTGCATTTTGCGGCTAGTTCTGTGTTTCTGATGTCTATTTGCTCTTGCTGCTTGTCAGTCCTAGAAAATATTGTGCTGTTTGGCTGTAAATATGATTATACTAATTGCCACTCTTCCTACGGAATTGGATTTTTAGTTGGTAATACTTTTAGCTGTTTAAACTTTTGAGATAATGTCAGCTATTGCAATTTGCCGGCCAATGGCCTACGAATCCAATGCTCCCTGTTGGCTACAGGACAAGTCACCCCCACTTGGCTTTGCGTCCACTTCCCCTTTCCTTTGAGTTCGCTTCTTCCCTCTTTCTCACTTGGCTATCTTTTGCTTTCCTTTTTCACTCGTAAAGGTGCCATTTTATTATATTTTTAAGCGCTTATCCTAAAACTGGTTCTTGAATTTTACACCAAATTTTTATTTTGGTCTTTCACGTTTAAAATGTCCCAAAATTGATCCAGATAAACCTTAGAGTAACA
This sequence comes from Artocarpus hirsutus, assembly GCA_946598075.1. Taxonomy (NCBI): domain Eukaryota; kingdom Viridiplantae; phylum Streptophyta; class Magnoliopsida; order Rosales; family Moraceae; genus Artocarpus; species Artocarpus hirsutus. Next base: position 41,830 of record CAMOHE010050182.1, read on the forward strand.
AAGAGGTGACAAGGGTCATTGTCACGAGAAAATCCCGTACGCGGCTATTAGGTTTATTATTATTGATAGATTTGGGTCAATGATTGGATTGACATGATTAATAAATATGCCGTGTTTATAGGACGTAATTGGGACCTATCTAATCTGAACTGAAACCATGAAACAACCAACAAGTACGACACTACGTGACACCACCACGTTAGGCATGGCACTTACGACATTTAAATTATGTATATTTTTATTCTATTGATTTTCCCTTAATTTACGATGAATCTACAATGTCTTTTGCTAATAAAAGAATCTATAATGTTTCAACACATGAAAATTGTATTGCTTGTATGTTAGACTTTTGACTTCCTGCTGGTTTCTATGAATGAATGAATTGAACCAGCTTAAAACAAAATTATATATAGACACGCGTGCATACATGCTAAATTATCCATAAAAAATTGAATTGCTTGTATATTAGACTTTTGACTTCCTGCTGGTTTCTATGAATGAATCGAACAAATTTAAAACAAAATTATATATATACACACATGTACATACATGATAAATTATCCATAATCATACTAGTATTATTTTTTTTTTTCTGGATGTGAATTATTTTTTCAGAAATCAAGATTGTCCTTAAAATTTTGATATCAATATGTGAATCGTATTAAATTAATTTTCAAATTTCAATGAGTTTTTACAATTTTGATATTCAAGTAAGATAATCAAAAAAGCAAAAACTCATATATCAAAATTTGGCAATTAATTTAAGGGGAATTTTCATAAATGTTATCTTTTAAGAAATACTTTTTATAAATGCACATATGTTTATTTGTGGAACAATTTAACATGTAATATAAATGATAGTATAGCATAAATTTTTCTAAGTATGATATAAATAAACATAACTTTTCAAAGTGTGACATAACATATAATTTTCTCTTAATTTAATAGGCCGATTTGAGCTTAAAGGCTAGTACATTTTAAGTAAGTGAGCATGACATGATACATAAGAACATGTGCCAACATGTAGTGCTAGGGCAATAAATAGAGACTTGTGGGCCAACAAAACACATGCGTAATGGAACATGGCAAGCACGACACTAATATGATTATTGTTATGAAAATAATGTAATAGAAACAAAGAACAAAAATACACAGAGATTTACGTGGAAACCCAAGGCGGAAAAAAACCACAGACAGAAGAGATAAAAATCACTAAACTCGAAAAAGATTACAAGATGGAGGCGATTAGGGAGGCTAAAACAATAATACCAAAACCCTAACGCAATACATCATATATTTAAACGTAAGCAAAACCCTGTGGGCTCAAAATATAAACTAAACGGCCCAAAACACAAAGGTCTGCACTGCGAGTGCTCCGCCCCCGCACCGTTAGTGGGATCAATGGTGGGCTACGGGATTGAGCCTATCGCCTCGATCCCTTTACTACCATCACAAATCTCATGAAAAACCTCATATTTGTTCTTTCACTACAATTGTCGCACTACTAGCTTTTCGAGTTGGGCTAAACTAAATTCGAGTCACCACACTCTAACAATCTCCACCTTGATGCGAATTCCACTCTAAAGAACAAATCTTCAACGAGCTATCTCTATATTTTCCACAAAAATGCCCCTAAGGGAAAACCTCAACGAAGAATGCCAACCAAGTCTGAGCAATGCTCAAACTTGGATGTAGGTAATGACCTAGTCATCATATCGGCAGGATTATCATAGGTACTAATCTTGCTCATAACAATATCATCACGAGCAATAACCTCATGAACAAAGTGATAACGAACATTAATGTGCTTAATTCTCTCATGAAACATCTGATCTTTAGTGAGAAAAATAACACTCTGACTATCACAAAACACCGCAGTAATCTACAAGTCTTCACTGAGCTCACCAAATAGCCCCTTCAACCAAATAGCTTCCTTACAAGCTTCAGTGATCACCATATATTCTGTCTCAGCAATAGGCAAAGCCACCATAGTCTGCAAAGTAGCCTTCCAGCTAATAGCATAGCCACAACGGTAAACACATACCCTATAAGCGATCTCCTTTTATCAAGATCTCCAACAAAATTAGAATCAACATATCTAATAACTCCATTTCTAGGCCTCCCAAACTGCAAACAAACATCAGTAGTACCATGCAAGTACCTGAATATCCATTAAACTACTTTCCAATGCTCCTTATTAGGTTTAGCCAAGTATTTGCTAATTGCACTAATTGCATATGATAAGTCTGGACGAGAACATACTATAACATACATGAGGGATCCCACTATACTAGAATATAGAACTCGAGACATACACTTAATCTCATCATCTGGTTGTGGAGACAAAGCGGAAGAAAGTCTGAAATGTGTAGCTGATGGAGTACTCATAGGTTTGGCATTATGTATATTAAATCTAGGCAAAACTTTCTCAATGAACCCCTTTCTGACTCAAATACAACTTGCCTACCTTCCTATCTCTTAGAATCTCCATGCCAAGAATCCTCTTTATAGCCCCTAACTCTTTCATCTCAGACTTCTTACTAAGTTGAGCCTTCACCTTCTTGATTTCTTCCTTATCCTTGGTAGCTATCAACATATCATCAACATAAAAGAGCAAATAGGCATAAGACCTATCACGGTTCTTCTTTATGTAGACACACTATCATAGTCACTCCTCTTAAACTCATGAGAGGTCATAAATGAGTCGAACCTCTTATACCTTTTCTTAGGAGACTGTTTCAAGCTATAGGGAGACTGTTTCAAGCTATAGGGAGACTTTTTCAACACACACACATGGTCCTTCTTACTTGAAACTATAAAGCCCTTTGGTTGCTACATGTAGATATTCTCCTTAAACTCCCCATGCAAGAATGTGGTCTTCACATCTAACTGCTCAAGCTCAAGATCATGCATGGCCACAATACTAAGCAAACCTCGAATCGAGTTATACTTCACAATTGAAGAGAACACATTTGTAAAGTCCACACCTGGAACCTGACTATAACCTTTTGCAACTAGTTTGGCCTTAAATCTGGCTTCTTCAAGTCCTGGCGTACCTTTCTTTTTCTTAAACACCTGTTTGTAGTGAACTGCTTTCTTACCTTTAGGCAACTCCAAAAAATTTCAAGTGCCATTCTTATGAAAAGATTCCATCTCCTCCTGCATAGCAATCATCCCTTTCCCTAAGTCATCATAGCTAACCGCCTCTAAATGAGTAGAAGGTTCTTCATTGTAATCAATACCTTCTACCACTGATAAAGCATAAGTCACCAAGTCAGCCTCAGCAAACCTCTATGGAGGCCTAACAACTCTCCTAGGTCTATCCTTGGCAATAGAATACTGCGGTGGTGGTGGTGGTGGTGATGGGGAAGCAACATCTCGATGACTCTCTGAACTTGACTAGGAAGTCGAATTGGATGAAGTACCTATCTCAATATGAATCTCCACCTATCTACTAGATGTCTCCTGATCAACATCACTAGATCCCATAGTAAATGTCCCACGTAACATGGTAGTCTCATCAAACAAAACATCTCTACTAATAATCACTTTCTTAGTTTTTGGGCACCACAACTTATAGCCTTTAACTTTAGGCTTATAACCAAGAAACACACACTTCATAGATCTAGGCTCTAATTTACCATTATCAACATGAGCATAGGTGGGATAGCCAAAAATTCTTAAATTAGAGTAATCTGTAAGTTTACCCGACCATACCTCGTATGGAGTCTTTTTGTTAATAGCGATGAAAGGAGAGTGATTTACCAAGTAGCAAGCTGTAGAAGTGGCTTTAGCCCAGAACAACTTAGGTAGCCTAGCATTAGAGCATATGCAATGTACCTTTTTCATCAACATTCTATTCATTTGCTGTGCCACACCATTTTGCTATAGGGTACGTTAGAGTGTTAAATCCCTCATAATTCTTTTTGATTTATAGAAGGCACTAAATTCACCTGAACAAACTCTAAGCCATTATTAGTGTGGAGATGTTTAACTGGCTTACCAGTCTTCTTTTCTACCATGGTCTTCTAATCTTTGAAAGTAGCAAAAGCATCATTCTTTAGATTCAAAAAGAATGTCCATACCTTTCTAGAAAAGTCATCTATAATCGTTAACATGTAACTAACACCACCATTAAAAGGAACAATAGATAGTCTTCAAAGGTCAGAATGAACATATTCTAAAATATCTTTTGTGTTGTGAATGCCTTTGTCAAATTTGACTCTCCTTTATTTTGCAAACACACAGTGTTCACAGAACTCCATCTTACCTATGCACTGTCCATCAAGTAGTCCTCTTTAACTCAACTCTGTCATGCCAAGCTCACTCATATGGCCCAGTCACATAGGCCATAACTTAGTGATATCACTATCAGACATAGTGGATGTAGTAATGGCTATATCTCTTACAACTATAGTACCCTGCAAAATATACAAACTAGCAATCTTCTTCTAACCTTTCATCATAACAAGAGCACCTTTGCTAACCTTCAAATCTCCACCTTCACTAGAGTACGTATGCCTTTTTGAATCTAAAGCACTCGTGGAAATTAAATTCCTCTTCAAATAAAAAACATGCCTCACATCAGCGAGCGTCGACCTTATTACTCCATCATACATCTTGATCTTGATAGTTCCAATACTAGCAATCTTGCATGGAGTATTGTTACCCATCAAAAAAGAAACCCTTAGAAACTATTTCATATGTTGAAAACCAGCTTTGGTTGAGATACATATGAAATGTACATGCTGAGTCAAGAATCCAATCCTCATAGGGTTTGAATTCACTATCAGAATTCACTAGGAGCTCCCCTTCAAAAACTTCTTCCACAACACTGGCCTCATCGGTATTATCTGGTTGCTTTCCCTTTTGATCAACCACTCTTTTATTCTTGTTTTACAGTTTATAGCAGTTAGTCTTAATGTGCCCTTTATTCTTATAGTAGTTGCAGACTTTGCCCTTATGCCTAGACTTCGATCTACGCCTCAAATCAGCACTAGAACCGAAACTCCTCTCTTGAGTCCTATCACAAACAACAAGACCTTATCAATGAGCCACATGTTCAGTCACAAGTTGCTTCATCTTTTCTTTAGACAGCAAGGCATCATAAACTTCATCCAGAGTAAGTTTATCTTTAACATACAAAATTATGTCTCTAAACATTGCATATGATGAAGGCAATGAATACGGCAGGATTAACCCTAAGTCTTCTTCCTTGTACTTAACCTCTACGGTCTCAAAATTAGAGACAATTTCCTCAAAAACGGTTAAGTGTTCTTCAAAAGATGCACCTTTAGCCATCTTGTGTAGATGAAAATGCTGCTCTAGATGTAGCTTACTAGTGAGACTTTTTGTCATGCACAACTGCTCCAACTTCAACCATAATGCAGCAGTGGTCTTTTCCTTCAAAACATCTTGTAAAATTCTATTCGATAGATGAAGTTGAATCTAGGTTAAAGCCTTCCGACCCTTACGTTGTTTCTTCATCATCGACCATGATAAGGGCATCTTGTCAAACCCTAATAACACTTCTTCCAAATCCATTTGCTCTAACACAGCCAACATCTTAACCTACCAAAGACAAAACCTAGTGTCGCGATCCAATAGTGAAATGTCGTACTTCATTGTTGCCATCGTCGAGATCAAAGCCATGCTCTGATACCACTTGTTACAAAGATAATATGATAGAAACAAAGAACAAAAACACATAAAGATTTGCATGGAAACCCAAGATGGGAAAAAACCATGGGTAGAGGAGAAGAAAATCACTAAACTCGAAAAATATTACAAGATTGAGGCAATTAGGGAGGCTAAAACGATAATATCAAAACCCTAACGTAACCACTAATTTCATGAAAAACCCCACATTTGTTCTTTCATTGTAATTGTCACATCGCGAGCTTTTCAGGTTAGGCCAAACTGAATTTAAGTCATTACACTCTAACAATTATCACTAATTAAATTGGTTGTGCTAAATCAACACAATCTAATTACTATAAACTAGGCGGAATATACCAATAATAAAATATAAACACCATGCCTTTTTTTAATCAGTTAATCATTCTTTGAAATATTTTAACCCACTTAACATGATTTATTTCATCATAATTTCAATGCATCTATAATAGAAAGTCAATTTTATTATGCCAAGATAAATTGATGCTAGTTTTGGAACGTTTTAAATGTTATGGTCCATACTAAAATCTAATGTAAAGTATGAAGACTTTTTTGCGATTATTCTTCTTTTTTATTTTTTATTTATCATATCATAATATATATTTATACACACACATATATATTTAATTTTGAAAACTGAGAGATATCAATAGAGGTGAGTATAGAATTAGTTTACCGAAACCAACAATTACTCATTATACTAATTTTGTTTATTTAATTGTTTGATTAAGTTTAATTTTTAACTTTAAAATGGGGAGATTCAAACTCTAAATCTCTAACATTAAAGAAATAGGTGTTGATGTACAACTAGACTGATTTGGCAACCAGCTTATCTTATTATTTTTTAGAGGGAAAACATTAAGCATTATTAAAATAGAGCCCATTTCATACGATGGGAAGTCGCTAGGGTATTGGGCACTGCTTTGCTATGTGCTACTGTAGAAAAAACTTTATTTGAAGATGGTGATGGTGCAAATACATTCCATGCTTTTAACCCAATTCAGCCTGAAGTAACGCATTCAATGGTCATCGCTAATGTAACACCCGCCAAATTTTCATGTAATGGATTATGTTAATTAATGATGATGTTAAGTATCATATTTATTTTATGTGTCATAATATATGATATAATGGTGCTAACCATTTTATTTTAAGTGTTATGAATTGGAAAGTCTCATGATAATATGATATATATTTTATGTGTTATGAAATTTTTATAGAAGCTAGGATTTTAGGTTGTTTTAACGATTAATTGTTGAACTTTTATTGTGTGATGTTTTTGTATGATTTAAATGATTTTATTTGGTGATGAGAATTTTTGTACTACTGTAATTATATGTTAATATGTTGTTATATGAATTTTTGAAGTCTAAATAAATTTGTTTTAATTGTTTGAAAATAATTATCGCATGAATTCGTTGCACACATTGTATATAGTTGTCTTCATTTCTGAGTTCAAACATTAAATTTTGGATGGTATGAAATTTATTTAACAGCAGTTTTTGGATATAATGTAGTTCTTAGTGTCTGTTATATGTAATATTTTTATAGAATTATTTTGAGCTGTAAATAATTTATTTTATGGACGTAAGTATGGATTTGCTCACTGTGTTATTGTTGCTGGCAGATTATGTATTGTATGTTATGTGATTTATTTAAATTGCTAAATTTAATTTTTATGACTAAAGAAAAATCATGGTAATATGTGTATAAGTGATCTTTGTTCCTGCCAAATTTGGTGCCCTAATTATGTGTGTATGTAAAGTTATTAAGTTTTGAATTCTTGGAGGTCAGAAATGTAATTGTGTTGATAGTTTATTTTAATGTTTTAAGATTAATAAAATATGTTATAGGTTAATGTTTTAAGAGATGAATGTATGTATGAAGGAAATGGATGTTTTGTTTTGGTGGTTAATCCATTGAAAACATATGTTAATTGTTATTGTTTAATGAATGTATGACATGAACACAATATGAAGTGAGCACATCAAGACTGCGGCGTTGTCACCTACAAGTTCAGGTTAAGTAAGCTTATTGAGGTAAGTACATTCTCACTTGCAACATGATGAGTTTATGAAAAGTTTGAATCTATGTTCATGATGGTTTTATGGTGATTTCTCATGATGATTTTTCATGAAGTATTATTATGAAATTTTTAAGGTATGAAAGTTTATGCATGTTTTGATGATAATGTTTTTCAAAGCATGAAAGTATAAATATGTATATATTTATCACCTAAATAAGTGTTGCACACCCAATGAAATGTTAACTTATGATATGATATGATATGATGTCATGTTTGGTTTGGGATTAGCTACCCCTCTTCTCTCATGCCGGCGTGCCTATGATGATGTTAATGGTGCAACACTTGGGCCCTTAAGATAAAATGAATAATGTTTTCATATGGACAATGTAAAGAAAGATATGTTTCTTATAAAAATGTGCCTAGTGCACTATTATGATGATGATGTTCATAAAATGTTTTAAGTTGTGAGATTTATAAATGTACTTACTAAGCATTAGTTTATTCAAGTTTTACATCATGTTGTAGATTAGGGTAAGAGAGTTATGGAATAGGTGGAGGACACTGTTGCGTGTGTGAGCTAAGAAAGATGAATTGCAAATAGAAGAACGCCAAAGAAAGAGATTTTAATGAAATAAACCATGATTTACAATTCTTAGTATGTTATTATTTTTGAATTTTAAGGATTTGAATTATGTTTTATAGTTTTGAGTATGTTTATTTGATGAATTTTTAAGATTTGAACCATGGCACTTTAACTTTATTATTTTATAAATTTTCTTCCGCATTTGAAACTTTAAAACTTGTTTTTAAAACAAAATTTTTATAATAGTTTGGCCTGCTGACCATTACTGGCCGGACTGCCGAAGAGTTTAATCAGTCTGCCGGTTGCCAAGTATCGGCCTACCAAACTTATTGATTTTAAAACCCTGTTTTGCAATGCCTCGAGTGGCCTACCGATGGATGACCTTCGGCCTGCTGGTCGAGTTTAGTTTGCCAAAGTTATAGGTTCAGCCTGCTGAACTGTGTAAGAAATTTTGACCATGTGTTTTTATTATGAATTTATTAATTGGTGAGATAACTTATTTAAAGAATGTTTGTGAATGAGTAATATATTATGTATTGACATATATATATATTGATGTATATTTATATGTATATATATAAAAAGATGCATGGATCCTAGGTTATGTCTTCAAATTACCTTGTAATTAAATAGTTTATCTTATAAATAAAAGTATTATGAAACTAATGTAACGACATTTGTGACGTCCGTAAAGGGGGGTTGTTACAGCTAATTGGCCTTGGTCCCAAATCTTTACGGTTGCCATATCGGCAAGAATTACATCTCCCACAAAGTGAAGGATTACACCCAGACCAATAAACTCCTCATTACAAACAAAAATATAGTTAGTCCATGTTCCTAGACCTAGGCACATGAGAGCAAGTGATATTACCTGTAGCTTGAGACATAGAAGTCTAATACAAGTTATAATAAGTCTTGAAACACCCGTGCGTAATCCATTAACCACATTAAGGAGTCAAACTCCACCCAATGGACTACAAAACCATTTTGCAAAGAAAATTCGAGCCCTTCACTTAACGTCAAACACTTTGCAATGTAAGGAGAGAAAAATCCATATAGTTTCTTGGCTAAACATACTAGAACCGTACTTTCATGGTCCTTGATCAGAGCTTTAATTCCTACAAAGTCTTGGCCTTATTTAACAGAAGCATCAACATTAAGTTTAAATATGCTTGTTGGAGCATAGACCAATTTAGGAGGCCTTTAAAGTTGTACAGTGTTCTAATCCCCTTCCAAAGCATGAAACATTTGGAAGTCTCTGAGTGACCTCCTAGCCATATCTAATACATACTCTGGCGCATTTCACTTTTTTGTCAAAACACCTCGATTCCTAGTCCACCAAGTGGACCATGCTATGAAGGCAAAAATTTCCATTTCATCTTTCCTTAGGCGGAGCGCAATATAAATGTTCATATGATATCATAAAATTTCATGAAAATAAAGTTTTGTTATCGAAGTGTATGAGAATTTAGGGTTTTCGATAGTCAGTAAGGTTGTTGGTAATGTTTTGAAAACAAATGATTTTATTTTGTTGTGATTTTTAGATATGATGTGTATATATATGTTACAAATGTCTGAAATTTTTTTTTATAAATTTTCGTTTAAAATATTTTTAGGGTTATGAGCTTTCAATTAAATAGTGCTCATGAAATTTTACTTGCTAGTAGATTTGTATTTGTATATTGTAGAGTCTGTTTTATTGGACAAAAGGCATTTTTTGATTCTATAAAAAATTATGACTCATTGTTGGTATGTTAAATAAATGTTTGTAAATTTTTAGCTTCATATCCTTGTTATGTTTTAAGATAAAATTCATTGATTGCTAAGTACTCAGTTGTTATAAATGTCTGCATGATATGCTTTATATAATTTGTGAAAGGATAAATCATACTTTATTATTTTTCTAACTTTTATTTATATGTTAAGTATGTCACATAAAAAATTCAAAGGCATATCATACAAATTTAAAAAAATTCAATGGCATATCATACAAATTTGATTTTATAAAAATGTTTGAATGAAACGTGTTCACTATTTAGCATGTTTGGTGTTAATATTAAATTTGAATTCAAATGTGTTTTGAATTACTCCAAATTTATTTGAAATTGAATTTTAGATATTATGATTTTATGTGTCTGTTATATGTAGTAATTTTTATAAATTATTTTATTGCATAAATAATTTAATCCATAATTTTTAATTCGGACTACTCACTGTTCAGGCTTTGCTGGTAGATTTTATCATATTGATTATATGATTGATTTAAATTACCAAATGAAATATTTATGGCTAAAGAAAAATCTAAAAGTTATATTTATGTGTTAACTTTATTCCTACAAATTTTCATGCTCTAATTGAATGTGAATTGAAAGATATAGGGTTATGAATCCTTGAAGGTTAGTCAGTTTTTATGACTATTATATTTACTTGAATGGCTTGAAAATTAAAAAAAATATTTTAGATTAATATTTTCAAGAGGAGAAAACTTTAGTGATGTTTATATATGTTGGCTATGGTATGGAATAATTCTTACACTTTATTCATGCTTATTAGTTGAGATTAATTTCTCTAAGTGATTAAAGGTTAGGTTTTCTATCTTTGTGTTTCTTAACTCTAAGTGTATGTTTGTGACTCAAAGATGCATTGTTTCGTTAAGAATGATATATGATGATGTAATATAGCATTAAATGATATTATAAGTATGAATATTAATTTCATGTATTATATGAATGATTGACATGAACACTCCAAAAAATAAGTGCATTGAGAACTATGACCACGTCACCCGATTTAAGGTCTAGTAAGCAAGCAAGTCAAGTAAATACATTCTCACCTACAACATGATAAAAGTTTATAAAATAGTTTTGAGAATATGTTTTATGATAATTTTTAAGTTTGTTTTTATATATTGTCTTTTTATGAAATTTCTTATTGCAATGAGAAGGTTTAACAGATGTTTCAATGATAAGGTATGTTAAAGGTATATCTATGTATGTGTATCACTTAATTAAGTGTTGCACACCCCATTTATATTTGTCCCACTAGGTGGACTGTCTTGTAAGGTGGACTTGTAGTTTGGTTTGGGATTAGCTACCTCACTCCTCTTGTTCAACTATGTTTATGTTTATGGTGTAACGCTTAGGCTTTTAAAAATAAAATGACTAATGTTTTAATATGGAAGTTTAAATAAAAAGATATGTTCTATATAAACCTATGCCTTGTGCACTACTATAATTATGATTACGATTACGATGTTATGTGATGATTTTTATGAAATGTTTTGTGTTGTGAGATAGGAATGTGTGCTTACTAAGCTTATGCTTACTTAGTTTATATCATGTTACAAATAAGCATAAGATATAGGTTGACTAGGATGGAGGATAATGATGGGCATATGTGGAAGGAGTGTTGGATTGGAAACAGAGACATGTCATAAAAGGAATTTAAACTTAAACAAAATTTAATATATTATGTTCCACATTTTTATTTGTTTGAGATTTAGTTTTATTTGTGATACATTCTTTTGAACTTATGTTTTATTGAATGTAACTTGCATTTTAGATTTTTAGTTTCTTAGGTTAATTACTACAGAATACGCTGTATAGTTCATTTCTTTAAAATTAGTCTATGTGTGAGTTAGTATTTGTTAATTTTTTTTTTTGTAAACTAAGTTTTTTCATGTGGTCGGTTAGCCGAATGCCTTAAATGTTCAGTCAGCCTAACCGAGGAGGAAAATGTAAATCTGATAAGTAGCTTTTTTTTAAATATATATATATATATATGCACATATTTCCTAGGATATTTCTCTAAGTGTTGTTCATTGTTTCGAACTTCTTGTTGATAATTATTAAGTTTAACAATAAAAGCAATGTCACCTATGGTGTCTGTAAGGGGGTGTTATAACACGTGTGGAATCACATGACTATTTAAAATTCTCCTTTCCATGTCATTAGCTTTCCAAGTCAACTACACCCTAGACATACTCTTTTAAGAAGGAAAATATTCTGAATTGACAATCTTTCCTTATAATCTCGCCTCGAATTTGAAAAAAAAAAGTGTAACTATTGGGAATCCTTCGTGTAAGTTCCAAGCTTGAAATTCTTGTGCTCATTGAATAAGGGCTTGATCCAACTTGATCTTGGTCAAATGATTTTGGAGTCCTGGTTGTTTCCCGATGTTGTCTATCCTCCTTGCGACCATTCTAGTGCCTAAAAAATTAACTAGATCAGTGTCTGATATCGCTTTAAGCTCGTGGCCATAGGGAAAGCCTTTGTGTCCAAAGATTGATATGTGAAAACATAACCCTTAGAAACATAACCAATGCATCCGCACCTGTAGAAAAAATTTGGAAATTTCTCATAATATAAATTGCCCCAAACCATTCGTTTAGAATCATCCAAATGTACCCAAATCCCTCGTTGGAAGGGTTTAGTGACATCAAGTGCTACCTTGACATGCATAAACTTACCAATACATGTACCCTATTCATCCTTGTCTTCCTCCACAAAGTCACCCAAAGTCTTCCCATCACCTTACCTATTGTAACGTCCCCTTACGGGCGTCACAAAAACCGTAAACTTTCATTGTTATCACTTAATTATTCGATAGGAATACCCAAAATTGTAAGTATTGTCTAATTATTAACCTAAGATTTTTGTATAATTTTTTTTACTTATTTAACATTACCATATGAATATAACAATTAAAATTTAATTTATTTCCAAAAAATTGAATGGTTTCTAAGTGTAAATTACTAGGACTTCTTAGGATCGCATCTTTCAAATAAAATCAATACTTACTTACCTTAAACAATTTTCCTCCTTGGTTAGCCCGACGGAATACCCAAGATATTGGGCTAACTGACTACCTACAGAAATAGTTAGTTTAACATAATAAATATAAAATGTGAAGACAAATTATAACCCATAAATTAGTACAAACCAAAGTCCATAAAAGTTATCTCATAATGTGTGGGATTAAGTTTAAAAATAGAATCATTAATATTTTATTTCATGTCGTAACTCTATCATCCAACAACATCATCCTTGCACACATATCTATCCGTCCATCCCCTATCCATAGCTATAGCCTCACCCTTATTTGCAATATGATTAACTTATGTAAGCATTAAGCTTAGTAAGTATATTATGTAATCTCACAAACATTACAACAACTTTAACCGTAGCATGAATCATTTCATCTTTGAAATAGTCATCATAGTGCATATAGCACACTTTGTAAGAACATATCTTTCCTTTTACCTTTTTCCATATTAAAGACATTCATTTTATTCTTTAGGGCCCTGGCGTTGCACCATTAATATCATTAGGGTGTATTGTCACGAGAAGAGAAGGGTAGCTAATCCCAAACCAAATGTGACAAGTCCACCTTGCAGGACAAATATCATTATCATCATCATCATCATTAGGTGTGCAACGTCTTAATTATGTGATACATATATTTTTGTGAAAACGTCATATGCATCATGAAACAATGATGAATACATTCGTAAAAATACATTCTTCATAACCATGGTAAAAGAAGTCTTTTGAATGAGAAATGCATAAACATCAATAACATATAAAACATATTTTTTCTCAAAACTTTTCGTAATTCTAAATCATGTTGTAGGTGAGAATGTACTTACTTGATTTGTAGCAATTTTTTTACTTAACCTCTTGCAAGTGGATGGTTTCCTTTCCACTTCTAACGACTCAAGTTTCTCAAACGTCTTTAATATTATAACATTGTAATAAAAGAAATATTCTCTGTATAAGAACATACTCAAAACATTACATTCAACATCATTACAATGAGTAATTCCATACTTGATCATTTAAACTAACTTATCCTAGTATTACAATTAAGAAAGGTACATAATCTCAACCCGGCAGCCAACACTCTACGATTGTTATAAAATCATAGAAAATTCCAATAGCTTTGAAATTTTACACAACATTCCTAACATGTACATATATCACTAGAATAAATTTCATGACCTTTGGATTAGTCTGTACTATCTTTGTATTTTTGAAAGGCACCACTTTGTTTTGGACCAGTAATTTGGATAGCCAGAATTCCATGAATTTTTAAAAATGACACAAAATTTCAAATGACTTGAAATTATTACCACATATTTTGAACAGCCATAAGAATCACCATTTTTAATAAAATCACAATTGAATCAACTTAAGCTATTATTTATTGTTTTATAAGTCATGACTCTGTTGTTGGAATTTTGGTTCAAGTAGTGACAATCAACGAATTTTAGAAATATCACCAAAATTTAATGGCTTTGAAATTTTAATAGGACATAATAGACATCTAGACCTACTAGAAAAATTAATTTCATCAAGTTTGAGCAACTATAAATATTTTTATTACACTATAGAATTCACAACAACAATTTGCCACTATGAATAACCTATGGGCCATCAACAATCAACAAATTTTATAAAATCATACAAATGTCCAATCAATCTAAAATTTTAGCATAACATTCTTAGCATTCCCACATAGTAATAAAAAAATTTTCATTATGTTTCAATTATTCTAAGTATTTTCCAACTATGCTAACGTTTACAAAAACGTTGCAGTAAAATTACCAAAGCAATGAGTAGCATTTGTTCTACGATTTAATTCTCTAATTATAACATATGCATGTGGCTTAAAATTTGCAGCCATAAACTAGACATATAAATGAGCATTCACAAATTTTTCTAGCATTAAACACAACCTAAAACATCATCAAACAGATCATCACACTTTAATGCAGTTTAAAGACCGTAAGAACAACTTTTAGTATAAATTCTCAAACAAATAAAAAATAGCTTATATGAATCCAAACTTTTTATGAAAGATGCTTAACATATAGATATACAATGCACAAAACAAATTTTCCCAAAATATCATGTCTATTCTTTCCGGAAAAATCCTGAAGTACAGGTTTTCGCTTAAAAGTGGGATTAGAAAATAATATTCATAAAAATTTTGTTTCTTAAATAACATCAAAAATTAAATCACATAAAATCATTCCCACAAAGGCCATAATATCTAGTAAAAAAAATTGGTATAAAAATAGATAGAAAATCGACCTCAAAACGTGGTCAAAATTCCATTTCAACCTGATGACAGTCTCGACAAAACACACCGTAACTCGTCCGTCTTGTTTCTGATTTGTTTTTGGCTCGAACAAGGATTGGGAAGGACTTTGTGAGGATTGAAAAGTGACATGTAAGTGATGAGAATAGAGTTTAGAGGCTAACTCGTAATGTATGCGTGTGTGTATATTATTTGGTTTTGTGCATTGGCGTAAGAGTCAAAGACATAAAACAAGAGTGATAAAGAGTCGTAGATTCAGAGAATAGATGGGAGCTTGTGATTATGGTCTAGTACATGGGTTGATTTCAAAGAGAAAGAAATAATACAAAAAAAAAATGACGGAGGGTGGTTGTAGTGGTGAACATGTACTGATAAGTTTTGTTATGTGTGTGTCGGATGAAAAGAAGGTAAAGAGAAAAAATGAAAGGTTGAGACATAAGACTGCACCATCATCCACCAATAATAGACCGCTTGACTAGTTTAATGAAATAAACAACTAATGCCTCCAGACTTGACACACT
Organism: Artocarpus hirsutus; assembly: GCA_946598075.1. Classification (NCBI taxonomy): domain Eukaryota; kingdom Viridiplantae; phylum Streptophyta; class Magnoliopsida; order Rosales; family Moraceae; genus Artocarpus; species Artocarpus hirsutus. The sequence continues at coordinate 57,737 of CAMOHE010050182.1, forward strand.
AACTGCCAAAACAACTTTTGAATCATTTAACATAAAGTGCATGTATAGTGGAATCGTGGTGTATGAAATATATTATAATATAAATGATGAAGTGCATACGTGAAAGTTGCATTCGTGATTTAAATTTATATATGTAACATATAGCCTAGTAAATGTAAACATGGAACGGAAGATAATTAATAATGCATGTGGTATAGTATAGCTGTCGAAGTATGAAGCATAAGATAGGATCAAGGGGTGGCGTGCAACGTGGAATATGAATTGGTTTTCTTTAAAAAAAAACAAAAAAAAATGTCGGAGATTTCAAAGCAGTCAGATCTAAACTATGTAGACGATGGCGAATGACTCTCCTTAGTTCACCTTGTTGTGAAAGAAGCAAAAGACAAAAGGAGAGGGGTGGAAACTATAAAGAGTAACGTGGATTTGGTATAGTTGATGGTATGTAGGTTTTCTAAAAAAATAATCCTAAACACACACATATATAAACAAGTATAACACTTTACTATTATTTTTGTGTGTGTATATATACACACACATTCATATTTGAACTAAGACAAAGAAACATAATGTAGAAGGTGATCCTAGAAAAAGGATTGATGAGCAAGTAAGTTGCATTGAATAAAAATTCTTCTTCAATTCTTTTTTTTTTAAATAATTTTAAAAAGTTTTGAAAATATTAAAATATCACATTCAAGTAATTTAAATTCCAAGCAAGTTACAAAGACAGATAATTTACAAACAAATCACAAGAATTATATTCTAGCACTTTTTATAGTTGGAATTTTCTAAGTTCATCCATTGCCAATAAAGTCATTAGCTCATAATAAATTTCATAAGCATCAATAACATATTGAAATTTTTGCACAAAATATGCTTCTAAGTCATAATTTCATTCATGTGATGTATAAAATCGTTAAATGTTACCTAACATTAATTAAAGAAAATGGTGGGTGTTACAACCCCCCTTCCTTATAAAAGTTTCGTCCTCAAAACTTAAAATTATTTAGGGTACTTGATTTTTATTTATTCTTTTCGTTCCCATGTAACCTCTTCTAGTTTGTGGTTAAACCAAAGGGTCTTAACCAATGCAATCTCTTTATTCCTTAGGATCTTGGTTTTGTGGTCTAGAATCTCATATCAACTTCTGCTCATAGTTGAGATATTCCAGTATCTTAATGGCTTGAGGCTTGATTACAATAGTGGTATCTAAGATGTACTCCTTGAGCATTGAGACATGAAAGACATTGTAGATAGATGATATGTCTAGTGGTAAATTCAATTTATAAAGCCTATAGTTGTGTCATTGCACCATTTATTTTTATCAGTGTGCCATAGTCATTGATATGAAAACTTTATACTCTTAATATAAACACATAAATATAGATATTCTATTTTATTTTATTTTATTTTTTATTTTATTATGGGAAATAGTCATCTTTGTAATGGGAATTTATCATCTTTGTAATCATCTTTAGATGCTTCATAATAAATATGCCAAATGGCATTTTGAAATTAACTAAAAGTTTCAAGGGCATTTTGGATAAATTTGCTAAATAGATAAAGGAGAACTTTTAGAAAATTGAAAATAGGTGAAATAAATAATATGGAATAGGTCTTAGATGAAACAAAATTTTTTAAAAAAATTAATTGGCACACTAATAATAATTTAGACATAATTATAGCATTAATAATAATGGGTGTCACGTCCTTGGAATTCTAAATTTGTGGTATAAGTAAAAAATCACAATCCATTATGTTTCTTTTGGACAACTTAACATCATCAATGTTAATTGTCTCCATTGTAGGTTCCCTTGTCTCTATTCAATTACTTGAGATATCAAACTCTAAATACTTAATCTCTCGATAAGAGTATTATTAATAGACTTTGTATTTGTAATGACATGTTGTGACCTTGGAATATGATTAGTAAAGCGTATAAGTTAATCATACCCTTTAGCCCTTTATACATATACATATATATGAATTGTTGTTTATAATCAGATGAAGATATAACTTGAAAGAAATTTGTGTATCTTGTCTTGCATCATGATCCCAACTAAAATGGAAACCACATTTTTATATTAAAAACACACATTGCATTAATACGTAGGCAGTTCAGAAGGAACCCATAATTGTAGACAAGCTTACGGGTACTCCTATAAATAAATGTTCTTTCTCATAATACAAATACTCAAACTCAACAACACACATGCATAAGTACACACACACACACACACACACACATGTATGGAGTGTTCCCACAATTACAAACATGATGCAGATGCGTTTTGAGAGTAAAAAATACTCCATATAATTAGCTATCCTAATCATGCATGCATATAGAATACTGAAGCTTCGATAACACAAGATCGGACCTTAAACAGAATACATTTCAAGAGTAGCAGATATTTGGTACTACCAGTCATCCCAACATTAGAGTTAATAAATACAAAGGTTTTAACAACAATATGCCACAAGAAATATAGGATGAGAAAAAGAGCGGTCATTTGGGATGCAATAACTACAGGTGTTCATATTGTGGGCAAAACCAAAAGATTACAGGAGGAGGTTCAAATCCAATGGCCGTTTTTGGGTTTCCTTCTCCTAATTAAGCTTGGACGTTGTAGTGTCGGACTCCGGATGGATGATTTGCATCTTATCCAATAACTCTTTGGCTGTTGAAGCAGTAACAAAGATTTGTTTCCTCAACTCTACAATGAAGTTTTGTTCCATAGCGTAATCTAAAAATTTTAAAAGGCAGTCATAAAAACCATTTGCATTCAAGAGACCTAAAGGTTTGGAGTGAATATTCAATAAATTCCTACTAACAACTACAAATATCTCCTCAAAGGTGCCTAAACCACTAGGTAATGCTATAAAAGCGTCAGACTTATTGATCATGGTTTTAAGATGCTTAGAGATGTCCGAGACTTCTTTTTTCCCTAGCTATGGTTTTCCCACACAAGTTGCCTTCAGCTAAAAAATCAGGGATAATCCCCATGACTTTAGAATTATTGGACTTGGTTGCTATCGCTACACTCCCCATTAATCCTAAACTTCCACCCCCATAAATCAAATTGATCTTTCTACATGCTAATCCTTGTTCTAAGTGATTTGCGACTTCAAGGTAGACTTTATCTTTCTTGAGGCTGGAACCACAAAAGACACAGACATTTCTTATTCCCGTGGATGAGTGAGAGGTAGACATGTTTGGTTTGTATAACCGGTTGACTCTCTTTTTTTTTTGTCCGCTCTATCTAAATCTTGGGTTATGGATGGGGTTTTAAAAATGATGAAAACATAAAAGGGACTAAAGAGACAGACAAGCAAGTAATGATTAGGTAATCTAAACATCTAAGCAAAATATTAAGCAGGTAAGAAGGTGAGAAAAAACATAGATAAGTTATAGAAAGTCAAGTTGACTTTTGAAAAAGTGAGTCTCAAACTATATAACTTTTGACAATTGAAGACAATTCGACAAAAGATATCCTGATGTCATTGTATACTTTTTGACAATTGTACAATAAAAATAAAGAATCGATATAACTGACAAACTATTGTAGAACTTTTGAAAAATTAGACGCAAATCTTGAAAATCTAGATAAGTTTGAAAATTTAAATACAATATAGTACAAACATGTGATGTACCTAACAAGATATCTCTTTCTTCTCTTTGTTTTTTTGGAAAATAATAAAATGAAGAGAGTAATTATTCAACACTTACTGTGACAATCTCAAACAAAATAACACATATTTTGAATTCAAAACATTTTTTTTATAGGGCAAAGAACACATATTTTTAAACATCTACTGTAACAATTTTAGATAAACAAACACTTAGACGGCCTCTAAAGGGCAAGAATTTATTCTACATCAAATTTTCTTATCATCTAACAAACAGGATCTCAAATTACCATATTCTTGAGACGTTGTTTCTTTGCATGGAATTTAGGCTAGAGCTTAGAAATTGTACCTTGGACATATCCACTAGGATGGTTCTGAAGAGAAGAATGGAGGTCATCTAAGTTCTCCTTTGAAAGTCTATATTGACAAAAATTTATTTTATCCTCTCTATTTACCGACACATATCCAAGTGAAGTACGCTTACCATTACAATTTTGTCACCCACAATTGTTACATGTGATCGTGACGGCACAGGCTTTTCTTTTCATCGCACTACGACTAGTGCCTGTACTAGGTAGACCAACATTCTGATCGAAGTAACTCGGATGAATCTTATCCTCTATCAGCATCCTCACATCACTAGGGATGTCAAAACGCATGAGAATCCATAATCGAGTGATCCTTGTCTTGTATTTCTTCTTGATAACTTTCTAAGAAAGTGATGGGAAATACTTTCTTAAATGTTGGTCCTTTGGATCCATGGTAAGAAGAAAGAAAGATAAAGAGAAAAGAAGAAGAAGAAAAAAAATCGAGGTAGAAGTTGGAGAATTTTGGAAATTGTTTTAGAGAGAGAAAAAGAAAACCTAGAGAGAAGGAAGAAGATTTGAGGGTTAAAGAAAGAATGAAAAAAATTAGAGAGAGAGTGAGCTTAGAGAAATGAGTTCTTATGCACAATAACCATATAAATAGACAAAGAATAAGACACTATGCTAGACATGTGTGGAGGCCACCTGTGAGAGATTAACCAAGCTAGGTCAAAATTTGAACTTGGCCTCACCATTTTGGGCTAGAATAGTTCTGGCTAAAATTTGGACTTGTCCCAAACATTTTGGGTTGGAATAGGTCTAATTATTTTGGGCCTTGATATTTTTGGCCCAGTTAAATAATAAGCACAAATTAGAAGTCCAATACTGAGAGCTTGTCAATGGGGTTTACTTCACTTACTTTGACCGTTCAAAATCGTTTTTTTTTGGTATATTATAGATTAAGGACTTAGGAACATAGTCCCAATTCAAAATGAAATTAGCATGCACTAGTAGATACAAATACAAAACATGTCCATTAGCATCTAAATATCATAAAATTAACTTACTTGGAGGATTTAGGGCAAACGTGTGGTGATATATGTTGGAAACAGAAACCGCTCGATACCATATCTGTAACGTCCCTTTACAGATGTCACAGGAACCGTTAACTTTCATTGTTATCATCAACCCAAGCTTGTAAGTATTGTCTAATTATTAACCTAAGATTTTGGTATAATTTTGTTATTTATAAAATATTACCATGTGAATATATGAATTAAAATTTTAATTTATTTCTAAACAATTGAATTGTTTCTAAGTGTAAATTACTAGGATTTCTTAGGATTGTATCTTTCAAATAAAATCAATACTTACTTACCTTAAATAGTTTTTCTCCTCGATTAGCCCAATGAAATACCCAAGGTATTAGGCTAACTGACTACCTGTGGAAATAGTTACTTTAACATAATAAATATAAAATATGAAGACAAATTACAACCCATAAATTAGTATAAAACAAAGTCCATAAAAGTTATCTCATAATGTGTGGAATTAAGTTTAAAAATAGCATCATTAATATTTTATTTCATGTCGTAACTCTATGATCCAACGACATCATCCTTGCACACATATCTGTCTGTCCATCCCCCATCCATAGCTATAGCCTCACCCTTATTTGCAATATGATTAACTTATATAAGCGTTAAGCTTAGTAAGTACATTATGTAATCTCACAAACATTACAACAACTTTAACCGTAGCATGAATCATTTCATCTTTGAAATAGTCATCATAGTGCATATAGCACACTTTGTAAGAACATATCTTTCCTTTTTCCTTTTTCCATATTAAAAACACTTTGTAAGACAATCAACAAATTTTAGAAAAATCACCAAAATTCCAATGGCTTTGAAATTTTTACAGGACATAATAAACATCTAGACCTACTACCACAATTAATTTCATCAAGTTTAAGCAAGTATAAATATTGTTATTACACTTTAGAAGTCATAGCAACAATCTGCCATTATGAATAATCTATAGGTAGTTAACAATCAATGAATTTTATAAAATCATATAAATTCGAATCAATGTAAAATTTTGGCATAGAATTCTTAACATCCCCACATAGTGCCAAAAAAATTTTCATTAAATTTAAATCATTCTAAGTATTTTTTCAGCTACGCTAACTTTCAAGAAAACATTGCAGTAAAATTACCAAAACAATGAGCAGTATTTATTCTACGATTTAGTTATCTAATTTTAACGTATGCATGTGGCTTAGAATTTGCATGCATAAACTAGGCATAAAATGAGCATTCATAAATTTTTCTAGCATTAAACACAACTTATAACATCATCAAATCATCACATTTTAACGCAGTTTAAAGACCGTAAGAACAACTTTTACTATAAATTCTCAAATAAATCAAAAATAGCTCATATGAATCCGAAATTTTTATGAGAGATGTCTAACATATAGATATACAATGCTCAAAAGAAATTTTCCCAAAATATCAAGTCTATTCTTTCAAGAAAAATCCCAAATTACTTGCCTAAAAACAAGGTTAGAAAATAATATTCATAACAATTTTGTTTCTTAAATAACATCAAACATTAAATCACATAAAATCATTCCCACAAAGGCCATAATATCATAGCAAAAAAATTTGGTATAAAAATAGATAGAAAACCGACATCAAAACATGGTCAAAACGATGGTCTCGGCGAAACAAACCCTAACTCATCCATTTAGTTTCCGATTTGTTTTTGGCTTAAATAGGGATTGGGAAGGACTTAGTGAGGATTTAAGAGTGACATGTGAGTGATGAGATAGAGTTTAGAGGCTAACGCGTAATGTATGTGTACGTGTATATTATTCGGTCTTGTGTATTGGCGTAAGAGTAAAAGAGATAAAGTGAGAGAGATGAAGAGTTGTAAATCCAGAGAATTGATGGGAACTTGTAATTATGGTCTAGTACATGGGTAGTTTTCAAGGAGAAAGAAATAATACCAAAAAAAAAAAAAAAATGAAGGAGGGTGGTGATAGTGGTGGACACGTACTGATAAGTTTTGTTATGTGTGTGTCGGATGAAAAGAAGGTAAAGAGAAAAAATGAAAGGTTGAGACGTGGGACTGCACCATCGTCCACCAATAATAGACCACTTGACTAGTTTAATGAGATAAACAACTAATGCCTCTAGACTTGACACACTAGCTGCCAAACTAACTTTTGAATTATTTAACATAAAGTGCATGTATAGTGGAATGTTGGTGTATGAAATATATTATAATATGAGTGATGAAATGCATACATGGAAGTTGCATTCTTGATTTAAATTTATATATGTAATATATTGCCTAGTTTGTTATATATGTAATATATAGCCTAGTAGATACAAACATGGAATGGAAGATAACTGATAATGCATGTGGTATAGTATTGCTGTCACAGTATGGAGCATAAGATAGGATCAAGGGGTGGCGTGCAACTTGGAATATGAATTGGTTTTCTTGAAAAAAAAAACATAAAAAAAATGTTGGAGTTTTGAGAGCAGTCATATCTAAACTATGTAGATGACGGGGAATGACTCTCCTTAGTTCACCTTGTTGTGAAAGAAGTAAAAGACAAAGGGAGGAGGGTGGAAACTATAAAGAGTAACGTGGATTTGGTGTAGTTGATGGTTTGTTGGTTTTCTAAAAAAATTAATGCTGAACACACACATATATAAACAAGTATAACACTTTGCTATTATTTTTGTGTGTGTATATATACACAAATTCATTTACCAACTAAGACAAAGAAACATAATGAAGAAGGTGATCCTAGAGAAAAGATTGATGAGCAAGTTGCATTGGATAAAACTTCATCTTCAATTCTTTTTTTTAAATAATTTTATTTGAAGACTCTTCATTTAGTAGTTCTCAATTAAAAAATGTTAAAAAAGCATTAAGATTAAAATGAACTAACTAATTTGTTTCCCGCTATAATTTCACTTTCTACAAGTTCATTTAAATTAGTTTGTTACATGCCTTTTTTTTTTTTTTTACTCACATCTCTTATTACTTATGAGAATTTTTTCAAGAACTCAGTGACAAACTATTTATTACTTTTTCCTCCAAGTGAGTCCTATCTCGTTTCATATTTTCTATTAACACATATTTGTCCCTAATAATATTAGTTAAAATCCCCAATGTTACTTATTGAAGTTAGAAAATTTTCAGTTAGCATTGTATTAGTTATGTGTACAAATGGTTTTATAACTAATTATTACCAGATTTCATCAAGCTCATTAGGTTGTATAATATAATTACACAACATGACATCGATAACAAATTAGTTGATCCATTCCATTCTCTCGCTACAATTTCTTGGTCTCTCTCTAGAAATTCAAGTACGTGTTTGAACTTTCAAAGGCATTTCTTTCTGCTCGTTCTCTGCGATTTCTGGCAAATCTCAAAAGCTTCCTCTTGCTCAATAATGGTGTCCTCGTCCTCTTACTCGTCTTCCTCCGGTTCTGGATCTTCCACTCCAATTTTCCCTTTGGCTCAACTCTCAATTCTCTTTCTCCACGTCTCGATCTAGGTAATTACATCTATCAGCGTTCCCAAGTTCTTCCGTCGGTTCGTGCTCACAATCTTGAGGGTTTCCAGCTTGGTACCGCTTCTCCGCCATCTCAATTTCTTGACGTAGCAGATCCTGAAGGAGGTCAGACTCTAATTCGCACTCTTAATCCTGATTATGCCTTGTGGAATCGTCAAAATCAGTCCTCCATTTCTGAGTTAATGCTGGGGCATGTTCCTCGTTATGTTCACGCCTCTGAAATTTGGTGCTCTTAAGAAAATGTTCTATACTCAATCTAAGGCTCGCAATCTTCACCTTCGTCTGATGTTGCAAATCCTAATGAAAGATCCTTTGTCAATTGAAGAATATATTGTGAAAATGAGGAACATTACTGATTCTGTCTACTTGGTTAGAGGTCAGAGGGATGATGGATTGAGTTTGTACATTCTTTGGGAATTGAAAAACGAATTTGAGTCTGTAGTAGTATATCTAACTAGTCGTCACCGTTCAATCTCCCTTGAGGAAGTACAATTCATGCTTCAGACTCAAGATATGAGTCTTAAACAACAAATGGCTGCTGCAAGTATGGATCTGCAAACCTCACTAGCTGTTCAATATGCCAATGTCCAAAGATACACTTCCGGTATCGATAGTTTTTCAACTGGAAATTTTATGGTGGTCGAGGTTAGAGTTCTTTCAATCAAGGAAGAGGCAGAAATGGTGGAAGTCGAGGCTTTGATAAAAGGGACAATAAACCTGTTTGTCAAATTTATGGAAGAACAGGTCATGTGGCTGCAAAGTTCTATCAGTGTTTTGATCTTCATTGTCAAGGAGTAGATCAGGGTTCCACTAGTGGCTCAACTCCATAGTCCAGTCAAGCTTATATTGCTCCTCCAGTTACTGTTAATGATCCAAACTAGTACAGGAACAGTGGTGCAACAAACCATGTCACAGTAGATTTACAAAATCTCAGCATCAAAGCAGCACACTAGAAAGGTAAAGAGAAGCTGATTGTAGTTAACGATCGTCTTTTTCTATCTCACATATTGGTTATTCAAAATTTTATTTGACTCTCATAAACCTCTATTTTTGAATAAAATTCTTCATGTTCCACAAATAACCAAAAGTTTACTTAGTATTTCACAATTCACTAAAGATAATGATGTAGTGAACTGGTTTTACTCTAGTTGTTGTCTTGTAAAGGACAAGACAGCAGGAATAACTCTGTTGCAGGGGGTTTTTAAACAAGGCTTTTATCAACTTGATCTGACAAGACCTTCTTCCAGTTTCTCAACTTCTAGTTCTCCAAGTCCGTCCAAAAATAACTATTTTATTTCATGTTTTACAAATTCCTATACAACTTCTGCCGGTAATTCTTCTTCCAAGTGTAAAATAGCGTCTTCTTGTATAGGTTAAAGTGATAATAATACTCAGATCAAAGAATTTGACAACATATTTCATTGTAATTTTGTATTTATACAAAGTTCAGTGTCAAATAAAAGTATCCTGTGACATAGAAGGCTTGGCCATCCTTCTTTTAAAGTTCTTAGACGTGTAATGTCACTTGTAAATAATTCCTTTTGTTTAATAAAAGAACTGAGTTCCTGCTTCGCTTATAAAAAAGGCAAAATGCATCAAGAACTTTTTTTTTCTCCTCATCTCTTACTAAAACTATCATCCATTTCAGTTAGTGCATTCAAATGTTTGGGGTCCTGCACTATGCTTGTTAATAGGTGGCTTTAGATATTAAATTCATTTTATAGATGACTTCACAGGCTACACTTGGATTTTTCCTCTCACAACTAAGTCTAAATCGTACAGTGGTGTTAGGTTAGTAGGTGATATGTGTTGCGATCCCAAATGAAGGAAAACCCCACGTCTAAGGGTTGCAATGAAGCCATATGGTGGCCTTTTGAGTGGTTCATCACCTAGCTTCAAGTCATACCAGATCGAGCAGGGCACACATTCTTCCTGAAGAGACCGGCACCTCGTGTGGTGGTTGAAGGCGGTGTAGGGACCACCTCAGGAATGCTTGTAGATCAACTAGAAGTTCTTAGAACTTTGGAATGTCTATGTTTGAGCAGGGGTAGTCGGCAAGCCAAGGTAAGGTCCTTGGGCAAAGAACCGAGCATACCCCTAACAGAGTCGACCACCTCGGGTGAGCTTTTGGACTTTCTTGATAATGTAGGGCATATGCATGCTCGGGCTTTAGTAGGGTTGACTTCGATTCTATAGTATTTGGCCATGAATTCGAGGAACTTCCTGAATTCTACTCCGACTGCACACTTGGATGGTTAAGCTTTATCTTATACTCGTAATGGATGTTGAAACTGTCTTGGAGGTTGGCAATGTGATTGGTTGCTTGGACTGACTTTACAAGCATATCATCCGCATATGCTTCCATGGTTTATCTGATTTATCGAGCAAACATTTTGTTTACCAGGTACTAGTATGTAGCCCCAACATTCTTCTGTCCAAACAGCATAATGACGTAACAAAACAACCTCTAGTCGATAGTAAAGGCGGTCTTAATTTGATCCTCCTCGGCCATTTGGATCTGTTGTATTCGAAGTATGTGTCCATGAAGCTCAACAATACGTGGTCGGTAGTTGTGTCCACCAATTGGTCTATTTATGGTTGGGGCAAAAAGTCCTTTGGGTATGCTTTGTTTAAGTATGTAAAATTGATACAAACTCGCCACTTCGCATTGGCCTTCTTGACCAAGACCATGTTCACCAGCCACTTGGGATAAGTGACCTCACAAATAAATCTAGCCTTAAGAAACTTTTAGACCTCCTTATTTATAGCAGCATATCTCTCTTGGTTGAAAGCTCTCCTCTTTTGGATGACAGGGTTATGCCCGAGGTTGATGTTTAAATGGTGGCAAATGATGCCTGGGTTAATCCTAGGCATATCCTTATATGATCAGGCGAAGACATTCAGATATTCCATTAGGAATTTCTCCAGTCTGCTCAGATCTTAGGGTTCAGTTAAGATCCAATCATGCATTCGGTTAGGATGCTCGGGGTCCAAATTGAATGGGAAAAAGTCTGCGACTGGCAACACTCAGATTTCTTCCTTGAGGAGTCACGAGTCTCGATCGGATAACATCTTCATCCTGTCCTCGATAGGGAATTTCATCTCGTTAACTTCAAAAATGGCTAAGGCATTTACTTGCCAAGCTACCACTGCCTTTACTGCCTTAACATAAAATTCCTTGTAGTCCTTTTGCTTCGACCTCACCATGCTGACTTAGTCCTCGTTGGGAAACTTTATGGCTAAATGATAGGCGGATACCACAGCATTTAGAGCATTAAGGGCTAAACAATTATTAAAATGAAATATCAAATATCTATTAGTCATAATAGAAAAAGGCAATCCTCTTGCTCATTTTTGTTCTTTACCCAAAGACATATAACGGTTCAAATAGAGGAGGAGACAGGATATTGTTTCGGCTGGGTGGGGGGGTGGGTTAAGCTAAGAATGTGAAAAACTTTAGAGACTATCAATATATCAACTCTCAATACTATAAAATAATTAGAAGAACATGCTTATTCAATTTGTTAAAATTTTTAGTACATAAATATAAAATTTTCTTTAAAGTTTAGTTCCTTCTTGATTTACTATTCTCTTTTGAGTTTAGTTCAGTAAAAAAAAAAAAGAAAAGAGTAGAACACTTATGAGAAAATGATTTGATGGAGCAAAACTAATAACAAATTATTTTAGTAAGGCAATTAGAAAAATGTATTAACGAAGGCTATTGATGCCTTGCTCTTAGTTAACACCACGTGCGGCTGTGCATGGTAGTCGGACTACCTGCCTTGCCTGTCGTGGCTTCTCGGGGTGAACCTACAAGAAGAGGGAATGCCTCAAAGGTCAAAAAAGACACTAGTATGGTGCCACTCAAGCGCTTTTCGACGCTCAAATTAGGTATCTATTCGGCCGAAAGAGAGGCTAGAGTAGGTATGAGAGAGTCAACTTACCTTGAGGATGGAGTTAATGCTCCTATTTATAGTGCCTCATATGGACCACTATAGGGTGGGCCTGCCCTTCTATTTTTTGTTGAAAGATAGTTCAATTTCAAAATCAAGTGTCTTAAAACTAATTGGGGTGGAGAGAACAGGTCTTTTTTTTTTTTTTAAAGTTAGAAATTCCATTTAGACACCATTATCCTTATGTTTCATAAGCAAAATAGGAAAGCTGAAAGAAGGCGTCAACATATAGTCGAAATTGGCTTAACCATGTTGTCACAAGCACATATGCCTTTTAAATATTAGTGGAATGCCTATGTGTCAGCTGTATTTCTCATTAACAAGATTCCCTCTCCAAAGTTGTTAAATAAATCTCCTAATGAATGCCTCTTTCATGAATAGCCTTATTATCATTTTCTAAAAACATTTAGTTGTTTTTATTATCCCTATCTTAGGCCATATAACAATCATAAAATTCAGTTTAGAATTTCAAGTGCTTGTTTCTTGGGTATAGTCCTCTATTTGAAATTAAACTTAATTTTCAGTTTTAGAAGTTTTAAGGGTTTTTTGTTTAGTAGTAAATGTGTTTTGTATTGTTTTGTTTTTTTTTTCCTGTTTTAGGCGTTTAGATGTTTTTTATTGTGGTTTAATTGTGAAATTATGAGTGGGAGTTTTTATTTTTAGTTTTAAAGTGGAAGATGAATCATGTGTCAGTTGTGGAATGATGAAGTTTATATAAACAAGGTGTGTTTTTGTGTTTGGTGTAGAATGAGAATGAAAAGTTTGTTTACTACTTTGTTCTAAAGTTCTTTCTCTCAAACAAATTTTTTTTTTTCGTTGTCTCTTTATTTGTTCTCTCATTCCAACATTGTGGTATTAGAGCTTGAAGAATAGATGGCATCAAAATCTCTTTCCTTCCAATACCCACGACTCACCAAACTCAATTGTGAGAGTTGGACAATTCATATGAAGGCAATTCTTGGTTCCAAGGATTTTGGGAAATTGTCAATAGAGGCTATGAAGAACCTAAAGATGAGGGAATCTCGTAAGCATATCAAAAGGAAGCATTGGAAAAGCAAAAAAAGAAACATTAATATGCTCTCACTATCATCCATCAAGGTTTGGATGATGACATGTTCAAGAAGATTGCCAACGAATCCAAGTTGAAGCTAGCATGGGATGTCCTTTGGAACTCTGTCATGGGAGTTGAGAAAGTGAAGAAAATTCACCTTCGAACTCTAAGGAGTGAGTTTGAATCTTTCATGATGAAGGATGATGAATCCATCTGAGGCTACTTTATACAAATCTTGTCGGTGGTAAATCAAATGAAGTGGCTTGGGGAAAAAATAGAAGATGTTCGTGTCGTCGAGAAAATCCTACATTATCTCATGCCAAACATAGTCATGTGGGGATAGTCATTAAAGAAACCAAGGATTTGGAGACCATGACCATTGAAGAGTTGAATGGCTATTACGGGCTTATGAAGAAAGAATGAATCGAGACAAGCAAGATCAAGTGGAGCATGCTTTGGAAGCAAAATTCTCTCCTAAAGGTAAGGGAGAAGGACAAGAAAAAGGAGGAGGAGTACAAAAAGGACGCAGGCGAGGTCACGGTTGAGGACGCGGATGAGGACAATGATTGTATGGAGGTCGTTGTCAATTTACAAATGAAAAAAAAGGTCAAAGTTCATTTAGAGGTCGTGGACATGGAAGAGGAAGAGGCAATTTTGCAAAGAGAGACAAGTCATAGGTGGACTGCTATAATTGTCACAAGTACGGTCATTATGCATGGGAATGTCGCAGCCCAATTAGTGAAGTAGAAGAAAAGGCTAATTTCATTGAAGTAAATGAGGAAATAAAGGAGTCCACCTTATTGTTAGCGCTCAAGAATAAAGTACAAAAAAAGAACAGTTCCTAGTACCTAGATAGTGGCGCTAGCAATCACATGTGTGGTAATAAAAAGAATTTTGTGATGCTTGAAAAATATGCCAGTGGAGATATCACTTTTGGAGATTCTTCCAAAATTCAAATTAAAGGCAAAGGTACTGTTCTAGTTTGGCTAAAAGATGGTGGTCATCAACTTATTCCTAATGTATATTATGTACTAAAGTTGCAAAGTAACATTCTTAGTTTGGGACAATTCTTAGAAAAAGGGTATGAAATTCATATAAAAAATCGTAACCTTTGGCTAAGAGTTCAGAATGCAAATGTGCTTGCAAACTTGTCTATGACAAAAAATAGGATGCTCTTGTTGATACTCCAAATTGATTCACTAAAATGCCTTACAGCTTGTGTGAAAGATTCTGCTTGGCTTTGGCATATGTGATATGGCCATTTGAATTTTTGGTGGACTCAAGGAGTTGGGAAAGAAGAAAATGGTAATGGATCTTCCCTCTAGTAATCATCCAGAACAGTTATGTGAAGCATGTCTTATTAGCAAACAAACTAGAAAGAATCTTCCCAAGGAATCATTGTCAAGAGCAACCAAGCCACTCCAACTAGTGCATGCAGACATTTGTGGCCCCATCAAGCCGTCCTCACTTGGCAAAAGTAATTATTTCTTGCTTTTTATTGATGACTTTAGTAGAAAGTCTTGGGTGTATTTTCTAAAAAGAAAATCCAAAGCGTTTGACTTTTTTTAAAAATTTAAAGCTATGGTTCAGAAAGAGTCTAGATATGAAATTAAAGCTTTGCAAATTGATAGAGGAGGAAAATTTATTTCAAATGAGTTTAACGTTTTTTGTAAAAAGTATGGCGTTCGTTGTCTTTTAACAGTGCCTAGATCATCGCAACAAAATGGCATCGTTGACAGAAAAAATAGAACAATTCTTAATATGGCTCAAAGCATGTTGAGAAGTAAAGGAATGCCCAAGGAGTTTTGGACAGAGATGATTTCATGCGCGGTATATCTCTCTAATCGGTTTCTCGTCAAAAGCTTGAAAAACATGACACCACAAGAAGCTTAGAGTGAAAAGAGGTCAAATGTTTCACATTTGCGAGTTTTTGGAAGTCTTGCTTATGCTCATGTACCAACACAAGAGAGGTCCAAGCTTAATGATAGAAGACAACAATATGTTTTCATTGGCTATGATGCAAATTCCAAAGGCTACAAGTTATAAAATCCAGATGATGGAAAAGTTGTTGTCAGTAGAGATGTAGAGTTTGATGAAGATACGGCTTGGAATAGGGATAAAGAAAAGGAAGATTCTTATGATATCTTTTCTTACTTTCATGATGAGGAGGTTGATGATGAAGCTACCAATCCACCAGTGATGGCTTTAATTCAAGAAGAGAATGAAGAACAAGAAGAGCTTGCTATCCCACCACCAAGAAGATCAACTAAAGAATGGAGAATGCCAGAAAAAAATATCATGATTATTATCTCTCTTTATTCTGCCTTTTTGTAGATGATGAACCTTTGAACTTTGAAGAAGCAGTGGAAGAAGAAAAATGGAGAAAAGCCACAAACAAAGAAATTAATGCCATTGAAAGAAACAAGATATGGTTGTTGTCCACGTTACTAGAAGATCAAAAGCCAATTTGTAAAGTGGATTTACAATATTCAAATGAATGCCGAGGGAAAAGTTGAACGACACAAAGCAAGGCTTGTTGCAAAAGGCTACTATCAAAAGCATGAAATTGACTATGATGAGGTGTTTGCTCTGTTGTACGTATGGAAACAATCAGATTATTAATTTCCATACTTGCTCAAAATGGATGGAAGATTAATCAGTTGAATGTCAAGTTTGCTTTCATCAATGGATTTCTAATAGAGGAGATAAATATTGAGCAACCCAAGGGCTATGAAGTCAAATGCCAAGAAGAAAAGGCTCTAAAGGTGAAAGCCTTGTTTGGCTTAAAGTAAGCTCCATGGGCTCGGAATAGCAGGATTAAGAAGTATTTTCACGATGATGGTTTTATCAGTTGTGATCATGAATATGGTCTCTATGTTAAGACATATATGAATGACATTATGCTTGTTTGTCTATGCATGGATGATCTTATATTTACAGGCAACAATCCAAAACTATTCAAAGACTTCATGCAATGCCCCCCTTTACGGACGTCACAGATGTCGTTACTTTCGTTTCGTAATATTTTTATTTATAAGATAAACTATTTACTTAAAAAGGTAATTTGAAAACATAACCTAGGATCCATGTGTTTTTTTTAATATATATATACATTAATGTATAATTTATATTGCTCAATTATAAACACATATTAAATAGTTTACCAATATCATAGTAAACTGAATAAACTTTTAAAAACATCTTTAAAATCTACATATATAGTTCGGCAGGCCAAATTTTAGATTTCGGTAGGTCGAAGTTGTCTGGCAGTATGAAAGTCAACCTTTGACAGGCCGCCCGAGGCTCTGCAAAACGGGGTTTCAAAATTTATAAGATTGGCAATCCGACCAGTAATGGTCGGTAGGCCGAACTCTAAAAAAAATATTAGAAATTAATTTTTTTTAAAACAAGTTCCAAATATTCAAGGTATGGAAACAATAAACAAACTCAAAGATCAAAACATAAAAATAAACATAGTTCCAAAATTTTAAAACTTCTTTATTCATTGGCGTCTTCCGTTTGCAATTCATCTTGCTTAGCTCACACGCCCATCTTGGTCCTCCTCCTAATCCATGGTTCTTTTACCCTTATCTGCAACGTGATGTGAACTTGAATAAGCAAACGCTTAGTAACTACATTTGTAAATCTCACAACTTAAAACATTTTATAAACCTCATCATCATTATCATTATCATCATAATAATAGTGCACTAGGCACATTTTCATAGGGAACATATCTTGTATTACATTGACCAAATTAAAACTTTATCCGTTTTATCTTAAGGGCCTAAGTATTCCACCGTAACATCATCATAGACACAAGATATTATTTCATTTGTGATTACATTGCTAAGAAAGAAGTGAAGCTCAGTTTTGTGAAGACACTTGATCAAATTGCTGATATCTTCACAAAGCCTCTCAAATATGATGTGTATTGTAAGTTTCGAAGTGATCTAGAAGAATTAAGTTTAAGAAGGGGTGTTTGAAATTAAACTTAATTTTCAGTTTTAGAAGTTTTAAGGGTAGAACTTTTTTTTTTGTTTAGTAGTTTTTGTTTTTTTTTTTTGGTTTGGGCGTTTTGATGTTTTTTATTGTGGTTTAATTGTAAAATTATGAGTGGGAGTTTTTATTTTTAGTTTTAAAGGTGGAAGATGAATGATGTGTTAGTTGTGGAATGATGAAGTTTATAACAAGGTGTTATTGTATTTGGTGTGAAACGAAAATGAAAAGTTTGTTTACTACTTTGTTCTAAAGTTCTTTCTCTCGATTACATTTTTTTTCATTGTCTCTTTATTTGTTCTCTCATTTCAACATCCTCTTCATAAAGGTTATAGATATCTCCATCTTTCAGGCATGATTTACATTGCCAAAACTATGTCCTTTGATGAAATTGAGTTTCCATTTATCATTGTTTTCTCATTCTTTTGATCGTATTTTCAATCCTACAAAATTTTCCTCCATCTTAGTTCCTATCATTGTTGATGATTCACCTCCTTGTCCTTTAGTTGTTAATCTACCAGATCAAGTTAATATAAATCAGGCTATATCTTCTATTAACCCTATAACAAGACCACAACATTCTCCTTTTGCACATCCTAATCACAGTGCATTTGCATCATCCTCTTCACCTACAACAACTTCAATTTGTCATCTTTACCTTAAACAAATGAATTTTTTTCCTTTGATTTCCTATCTTTGCCTAATCATCCTCTTCCTTCTTTTACCTAACCCGCCTATCACTCAAAATGCACATTCTATGACTAACTAGCCTATCACTTAAAATGTACATTCCATGATTGCCAAATCCAAACATCAAATTTACAAACCAAAAATATTTGTTTATGCATCATCAATATGTGAGAAGTCTCTCGAGTCTAATATTGTACAAAAAGCTCTATCTGACCCTTAGTAGAAGGCAGGAATGGATGTTGAGTACCAAGCTCTTCTTAGAAAGGAAGCTTGGGCTTTGGTTTCTTATAGTGAAGATAAGAAAGTAGTCTCCAACAAATAGGTGTTTCGAGTGAAGTACAAAGCATATGGCTCTATTGAAAAGTATAAGGCAAAATTAGTGGCAAAAGGCTTTTAATGAACTACAAGCGCAGCTTATTTTGAGACTTTTAATCCCATTATTAAATCCTCTACTATTCGTGTAGTTTTTACACTAGCAGCCAACCATGGTAGGGACATTCAGCAAATTGATATAAATAATGCCTTTCTAAATTGCACCTTTGATGGAAACTTTTTATGCCTATAACCCTAAGAGCATAGGGTCAAGTTTTAGTATAGGATTGGTGATTTAAGAGTTCTTGTCTTCCGCAAGGATTGAAATCTAAAAACTAGCTAACTGCCGCAACTATAATAACTGACCTTTATTTAGGCAATTGGAGTTTTAAGGAAAATAAATAAAAGGGAAATGAAACTAAATAAACAAAACCCAAAAACAAGATAAATAATTTACAATATGGACAATCTATGAATAATGTGTCTAGGAACTTGACTTAGCTCAATTCTTCCTATGCTTATCCTATTTTACAATTATTAACTTCATTCTATCCAATTCATTAGTTTAGGTTCCTAAGCTCACCTTATTACCTCTTCCGAGCATCAAATGAGGTTCTATTTGACTAACTTGGTTAATTTCGAATGCATTAAGCTCAACATGTAATCGTTTGCCTTCCGGCCTCACAAAAACCAAATTTCTCAAGTCAATTATCTATGTGTTCTCGGCCCTCCTGGGTCTCAACAACAATATAGACTATGTTTCCTAAATAACAATAAAAGACTTAATATCTCCTAAGCATTGAAATTCTTAAATTGCATCAACTAGTTCATTAGCCAAGTTAACTAGTAGCATTAAGTATAGAGAAGCATAAATGAAATTGAAAGGGTAATTACATCAATAATAATAAAAAAAAAATCTAAACATAATCCAAATCCAACTAACCAAGCCTTAGAATAGGAAATTTAAACAAACATAGATGAATCTATTACTAATCTCTTCATGAAATCTATACAAATAAATATGTTCAACACATAATTGCAAATACAAAATTCAATGAAGATTAGGATAGAGAGAGAAAGGAAGAAGAAACTCTTTGTGGATATACACTTCAAGCCTTAAATCCTTTAAGAATCCACAAAAATCCTTCAAGAATCCTTAGCTCCAAGCTATTTCTCTCTTTAGAATTTTAGCTCACTCATGGGTTTCTTTCTTCCAACTCCTCCACACCTTGCAAAATGGGGGCTTTAGGGTTTTTAAGAGGTTGCGTCAAATTCAACATCAAATCTCAACCCTTGGATCAAGAAATTGGGGCCAAGATTGCCCAAAAACATGAATCAGCTCGAGAAAAGGCACGAAACAGCAACTAGGGACGCACGACCATGGAGAAAAGAGTGCAGCCGTGTGCATCGTACAAGTTGCTGGCATGGCCACAGAAGAAATGTGTCGCAGTCATGCGGATCCTTTCAGTTAGCTCACAACGACGGAAAAATGTGGCATGTGGTCGTGCACTCCACTGGCACTACGATACCGAACTAGGGGCTGCTTATACCAAGGGACCTTCTAATCTCCATTTTTAATTCCAAAAAATTCATAAATCCCTATTTTATTAAGTTCCTACAAAATAACACCTAAAACATGAAAATATCTCAAATGCTTAAGGATTTACACAATATTTAAGCTCAAGAAATACTTGATTTGTGAGTAAAATACTCACTCATTAAATACCCCTAAACTAAATATTTGCTTGTCCTCAAGTAAAACAAAAGGACAACAAAAACCAAACTAAAAATACAAAGGAAAGAAAACCAAGTGTTACTTTTGTATCCATTTGATAACTAGACAAACATAAATCCCAAAACCACAAAATGCTTCAAAGCTTAAAAGAAATACAAACATTAGGAATATCTAGAATTTCAACGATAAACATTGGGTTCACCTCATTCAAGAATCTCTAAGTGTAAGTGTATGCTGAATCACTCTCACTCTATGAATTGACAATAAACTTATGTGATTATACGGATGATGGGAAATCTCTAGATAAAGAAATTTGGCACTACCATAAGCCTATTTTTCGTGTCGCTCTCCCCAAATATAGGTTAGTGTGTCATTGAAGATCAAAGACTTTCAAGGCTTGTAATGTAATGATAGGACAATTTTAGGTAGATGAGAAACAAAAATTTTTGACTTAAATCACCTTCGACATGTAATGCTCATTAAAACTTGCATGAACAAAGGTAAACTCACAACCGACTCGCCACTAAATCACTACTCTATCTTCAATCATTTCCACAAAATATGACTCATAAGTATCCACAAAAAGCTCAAAACATGAAATTCACAAGAATTTATTTTATTTTATTTTATTTTATTTTTTATTCTTTTTTTATAATTATTTTTCTTTTTTCTTTTTTTTTCAATTTTTTTTTCATCATTTTTTTTAATTGAAATGAAATGAAATTCCTCCAAACTTATTTAGTTCTAAATATTTTGACAATAGGAAAAATACATTAATGAAACTAAGCAAAACAAATGAAAAATAACAAGAAAACATAAAATGAGTCACTTTACGGATACAACCAAAACACAAATTCAAATCACATCACCTTCCATGCTCGCTCTCAACAATCAATCTTCAAATTCAAACAAAAATGCAAACATGTCTTTGATGGTAGTGTGAGTAAAAGGGAATTCATGAAATGGGACAGTTAAACTTAAGTAGCTAGTGGATGATATAGGTCAAAAAGGATCAACAAGGGAAACTAACGGTGAAGTTTACATAGGTTGGCTTTAAAGGCTCAAGCGGTCCATCAAAATGCCTCAATCGACTTTCCAATGACACCTAACATAGGATTTCGCTCAGAGTCTCACTAAAGTGGGTTATAGAGCTCATGATATGTAAAAAAAAAAATCTAATGCATATAATTTTACCCAAAAGTTCAAATTTAAAATTTAAAATTTCATTTAAAATTCAAAATTTCAAGTGATTGTGATTCACAATGCCCAAGTGTAGAGAGTCTAAAATGAAGATCATCGGAACAAGTTAAGCACACAAAAATTTCAATGAGTTACATTTTAAAGGACCTTAGAAAACAATTTGTGGTTAACATCACAATCAAATTCTAGTTATCCAATTTCTCAAAACTCAGACTTTATTCAAACAAGTAACAAAAAAACCATTAAAATAACTAAATAACCTAAACAAACTAAACGAGGATTACCAAACAAGAGTGTGGAAAAAAAATCATGATAATCAACAAAAATTTGAAAGAATTTAAAACCCAACGAAATAATTCCCCTCCCTTACACTTAAACTAAACATTGTCCTCAATATTTGTGGCAATCTTAGAACAAGGGTTGAGAACATATACCTTGGGAGTTTATAGTCTAACTTTTGAGTTCCTCTATCTTCTTGAATCATTTTCCACCATAACTTAAGCTCTTAAGCTCCCGATTATTTCAACACCTATCATAATGCACACAAAATCAAACATTAATGCAAAACATTGAAAAAACTAAAACATAAACACAAACACAAACTAAAATAAAAACAAAAAGAGAGAAAGGATAGAAAGATTGGGGTACCTCTCAATAATGCTTTATTTAAAGTAAGTGCTCATCTAAGAGTAGATTCCGTCCATAATAGGTATCCAAAAACACTACAAATAGGTCTTGTGATGCAATGCCTTCAAGCTTGGCATGATAAAGAAATGTTTAGCATATATGTTAGAAAAACAACACGTAGTGGAAATTTTAAAATTTTTAATCAGTGTATTTTTTAAAACACAAGTTTGACATGTTATATGCATAAATTAACTAGATCTTACTAACCCTTGGATGCTGAAGAGTTCTTGCAATTTGTGAAGAGAAGAATGTTCCAAAAGAGCCTAAACCAACTGGTCTTCTTTGTTATTTTCTATCCACAATTGACGTGCGTGTAGGCATACGTCGTACAGCTCTTCCCCTTAGTGACTCTCCTTCCAACCAATTGAGAAAACCCAGAACTAATGTTCGTAATTTATGAACAATAGCGCTCTTAGTGAGTTTCAGAGACTCTCATACTAGAGTGCTCACTTTTAATTTCTTAACTGATTTAAATAACATAGAAAACGTACTCCCTATTTATAGAGGTTGTCCCCATGGTTGGTTATTATCAGATAAGGCCTCAAAAATTCAAATCTAAATCAATATCTGATAAAATCACATTTGAAATACGTGATCAATAAATAGTTAGATCGTCAGGCTGCACTTGCTCTATCGGTAGGCCGAACTAATTGGTTGGCCTACCGAACTTAGGATTAATGATCCCTGTAAATCTTTTATTTCTCATTCAAGATTCTTTGGATAAAACCTCAGTTTTAATTCAAATAACCAAAGAGATAAGTTATCTGATTAGAGCAAACCATATCTAGATAATCTCTAGGAAAGTAAATATTTTGGATGATATAACAAGTTTATCTTGAATTAATTTACAAAATTAATTCAACCAATAAACAGATATGAATTATTTGATCCTATCAAATTTTAGCGAACTTATTAATTTAACATAAGTCACAAATTTATTAGAAAAGTACGCCATATCATTATAGGATTTGTTATAAGCTAGCAAATGGGACCCGATGAACCTACATAGTTCAAGCTCCCGATAATTATAAAACTCAATGTCCTAGATATATGTTTCATAATTGTCAACTCTAACTCTACTCCATTAAAAGCTTAGAGCTGCACTCTCGAACTATATAAAATTACGAAGCCTAAATTAGTTAAGTGTCCATGACATATCATGATGTGTCATATCCTATAGGATATCTATAATCAGCTTAAGGATAAATTATGTCTTACCTTCCCGATTATTTTTCTCTTACGTTCCATTATCTCATAATTGAAAAACTTACCATCTAAAGACAGTATACCATTTGGTTACACTATGTACCCAAATGGTTGAGCGCTCTAGTTTTCCAATTATAGGATAATGCATATAAGAGGATATTTTTAAAGAGAAGCTATGGATTCTTATCTATGACTAACAAGTTTATACTATCAAGAGTCATGTCTCCAATGTACCGGCATGCGTACCATCATGAAATATGGATGTCACCCTTTGGTACATCAAAAGACATAAGTCAAGATAACATGCCCACTATTCATTTTAAGATTAAGATACAACACATATGACTGTCTAAAGTGAATTGATTTGTCGAGACAGAATTATTAATCCAAATCAATTATTCTTTATATCCTAATTCAATAGATCGTCACCTATGACAATGCATTTATGTTTTCATTTGTGGAGTCCACCTCCGATGGCCAAGACAAACCATCTCCTGTTAGAGACATAGACAGCATAACAATCTTTGCATGAATAAAGCCCCCAACTTTATTCCCTCACTTGCAGATCTTATTATTTAGACCGTCACCTTTAGAATTATGTCTTCCACCTAATCTGTTTATCATATGCCTAAATCTCAAAGGCTTAGACTGATAGTCTCAAAGTGTTGTTTGCTTATCATACATTCAATAAATATGAATGTAAAGAAGACAGTAATTGGTATATGAATAATAAATAAATTCTTTATTAATAAAAATATCTCCAAAAACATATTACATTTTTACTCCTTAGGGCATACATGTCTAACAACATAATCTCAACGTTATTCGGCTTTGGAGGATAGGTTCAATGGGGATGAAGGAAGGTTGCCAGTGGTGGTAGAGGAGGAGGTGTTGACCAATAAGGGTCTTCATAGATGTAATATGTGATGCGCAAGGTTGGCTCAACAATTTGGACAATCGGGACTTGTTCTTCTTGTAATTCCTCTTCAAGGTCAAAGTCTTAGGTCTCATCATCACTCAATGATTCTTATTAAAAGATCTCTAAGTCCTCCTTACCCAATGCAATCTCCACACATGTTTCCACCCCAAACGTAGTTGGCATACTTCGTTGTTTCAACTCGACAATTGTATGGGCCAATTGTCCAACTTGTTCTTGTAAACCATTAAGTTGAGACAACTAGACAATTGACAATTGGTTGCGTTGCTCCTTATGTGGTTGATTATTGTTGTCAATTGAGCCAACACTCCTTCCAATACCGAAATCATCTTTTAAGGCAAGGTGTCAACTTGCGGCTCCATCATGTTAAAATTGCTTTTCCAACCATAGTTGCTCATTAAACAAGTCATCACCTCGTAGTCATACTCTGCCATCTCTTCCAACAGGTGATAGACTTCATCGGTGGGTAGGTTGTAGGAATAGGTGGTACCACTTCTTATTTCTAGCTAACTTCGTGTCATGACCCTCAAGCTATCACGAAAGATTTGAAGTTCAACCTCCATGCAAAATCCATTATTTGGGAAGTTGATAAGCAAGTTCTTATATCGCCGCTAAACACCAAAAAAAGGCATTGAATCTCGTTGAGAAAATTTCAATAGTACTTGTTGATCAACCATCTCCAAATACCTCACACAAATACTCAAATACAAAAAAAAAAAAAATCAAGAAAGAAAAAATAAAAGCGAATAAAAATTCTAAACACAACATAAAGATAAATAAAAGAAAAGAAACGCCTAAATTAAAATCTAATTGCTTCGTCACAATATTAGCTAAGTTTTTTAAATTTTCAATCCCCAGCAATGGCATCAAAAACTTGATGTAGGCTTTTCATGCCTATACCTACAAGTACACAAGGTCGAGTTTTAGTATAAGATTAGTGAGTTAAGGGTTGTCGTCTTTCACAAGAATTGAAATCTAAAAACTACCTAATTATCACAACTACAATGACTGAGTTTTATTTAGACAATTGTAGTTTAAAAGAAATTAAGTAAAAGGAAACTGAAACAAATGAAATTAAATAAACAAAACGCAAAAACAAAATAAATAATTTACAACATGGACAATCTATAAATAATCTATTTAGGGACTTGGCTTAGCTTAATTCTTTCTATGCTTATCCTATTTCACGGTTATTAACTTTATTCCATCCAATTCATTAATCTAGGGCCCTAAGCTCACCTTATTACCTCTCCCAAGCATTAAATGAGGTTCTATACCTAATATACCTAAATTGATATCCCTTTCTAACTTGGTTAATTACACATGCATTAAGCTCAACCCGTAATCCATCGCCTCCTAGCCTCAAGAAAAACAAAACTCTCAAGTCAATTATCTATGTGTTCTCAGCCTTCTTGGGTCTCAATAATAACATAGACTATATTTCCCAAGTAACAATACAAGACTTAATCTCTCCCAAGTATTGAAATTCTTAAATTGTATCAACTAATTTATTCAATAAATTAAGTAGTAGCATTAAGTGTAGAGAAGCAAAAATGAAATTGAAATGGCAATTACATCAACAATCAACAAATAATCCAAACATAATCCAAATCCAACTAAACAAGCCCTAGAATAGGAAATTTAAACAAACATAGATGAATCCATTGCTAATCTCTTCATGAAATCTATACAAGTAAATATGTTCAACACACAATTATAAATACAAAATTCAATCAAGATTAGGGTAAAGAAAAAGGAAGAAGAAACTCTTTGTGAAGATACACTTGAAGCCTTAAATCCTCCAAGAATTCACTAAAATCCTTCAAGAATCCTCAACTCCAAGCTATTTCTCTCTCTAGAATTTCAGCTCACTCATGGGTTTCTTTCGCCCAACTCCTCCATACCTTGCAAAATGGGGGCTCTAGTTTAAGAGGTTGGGTTAATTTAGCGTCAAATCTTAGCCCTTGGATCAAGAAATTGGGGCCAAGATTGCCCAAAAACATGAATCAGCTCAAGAAAGGCGTGGAACAATCCCAAGGACATGCAGCCACGAAGAAAAGTGTGTGGCCTCATGCATTGCACTAGCCACTAAAGCAACCACACGAATCCTCTGAGCTAGACCACGGCCACGCACTCTACTAGCGCTGCGATATCAGACTGGGGCTGCCTATAGCAAAGGGGCCTTCCAAGCTCCGTTTTTAATGTTGAAATTCCATAAATCCCCATTTTATTAAGTTCCTATAAAATAACACCAAAAACATCAAAATGTCATAAATGCTTGGCGATTTACATAATACTTAAGCTTAAGACATGCTTGATTTGTGAGTAAAATAGTCACTCATCTACTTGACAAGAACAATATGTATGCATCAACTTGAGGGGCTTGAAGATGCTAAAAATCTTACACATATTTGCAAGCTTAAGAAAGCTTGTTACAGCCTTATACAAGCTCCAAGATCTTGGTTTGAGAGGTTAAAAAAAGCTTTACTGTATTGGATTTTACTAACTCAGTTTCTAGCATTTCACTTTCTTTTGTCATATTGACAAAGATTTACTTTTGGTCTTAGTTTATGTCGATGATATTCTTATCTGAGGAGGGAATTCAAACACTACTGCTAGATTAATCAAAGATCTAGATGTTTAGTTTCCTTTGAAAGTACTTGGATCTGTCAGCTATTTCTTGGGTTTTGAAGCAATCAGAGATGAGCATGGTATTCTTCTTACTCAGAGAAAGTGCTTAACTGATCTATTGGCCAAAGTATATATACTTAATGTAAAGCTCTATCCTAGTATAATGTGTCAAGATCAGAAACTTCATTTATCTAATGGCAAACCTTTTGATAATCCATCTATGTACTTTTAGTACCATTGGAGCTTTATAGTATTTGAGACCAAGCAGAGCTAACATAGTTTTCTTAGTCAACAGGCCTAGTTCGTTTCTGCAAGCTCCTACTACCAATCACTGGTTAGCTTGCAAACGAATCTCGAGATATCTCGAAGGCTCATATGAAACAAGACTGAAGTTTACCAACTAGAATGAATTTGAAATGCTATTTTGATGTTCATTTTGTGAGAGAAAAAGTGCTAGCAAGGGAAATATAAGTTTGTTTTGTACCTACTGAAGTACAATTTATTAAAGCATTTTAGATCAGTAGGTTTAGTTATCTGTGTGACAAGCTTACCTTGAATCCTATGTTACTTTTTTGGAAAGATTTTGAGAATGTTAGCTAGTTTGTAGTATAGCAAGCTTCAATTCAGTGCTCTTCGTCTCACTTGAGGAAAGATGGTGAAGAAAGTTGATTAGTTAGAAAATGCAGAGTCAATATTCTATTAGTTATGTGTATAGATAGTTTAGTAACTAATTATAACTAGATTTTGTTAAGCTCGTTAGGCTATATAAATACACAATATGACATGAATTACAAATCAGATGAGTCATTCTATTCTCTATCTTGAAATTCAAGTTTACTAAACACAACACAAAAGTAGCAAAAATAAAATAGCTACAGTGAAACTCAAATAATAATAACTAAGCAAATTAACCAAAAAGAAAAAAGAAAAATATAGCCAGCTGAAAAAATTGAGGACTTGAAACACTCTTAAATGATGTCTTATGAGTTGAAAAGAAGGTAGAAGTAGATGCGATAGAGATTAGAGCCTTTCCTTTTTCATTTTTTTTTCACGTTTGTAAAATGAATTATGAAAATATCAATCCATATGTAAATAATCAGAGTTTTTGAAGGTTCATAGGTGCTTAATAAAAAAGAGTTAATTGATTCAAAATGAAAGAAACGTAGTCGATGTGCATCAAAACAAATTCAATATCATTTAAAAGATTAAAACGAGCCAAATTAATAAATTGATTTAAAATGTGAAAAATAAAATATTTAATATAGATTAAGATAATCAAGGTTGATCTCTCGTAGAATAAAGCCCTCCACACAATCTCCAAATGGCAGTGCTAAAGTTTTAGGCCATTTATTTATTTATTTTTTTCTGTAAAACAGATATGATTAAGAAAAAGAATTACAATCTCTGCGCATGCCTGGACTACTCTATGACACAAATTTTTTAATAAATAAATAAATGAAATATCTACTAAAATTTCCAGGTCCCCTCTCTGCTAATGGCACACGCACTTGTAACATTGGTGAAGGTACTTGTGTTGTCAATGCAACAGAAAGATAGACCTCAAAACTTTGACAGAAACACTTTCGGGGGCTCTGAGAGCGGTGTCAAATGGGGGCAGACCTTGAATACTAGATATATGACATCAAAATAATAGGGATACCGAATGCATCCTTCAGCTGATCTCGTTGTCCTTACAGAGAGGAGATGATGGGTTAGTCCATAGATTTTCCTGGCTTTTGCTGCATTTCACTCAAAATTTGAAGGGAGATAGTGAGATAAGCCAACATATTAATTAGATTAGATTAATTAATGTTAATAGATTGGTCAACATTAATATAATTTGATGCAACAACAAAATTTTATTTGTAACAAGTAGTTTTCTTGGTCGGTGATTAATAAGTGCATAATTTATCATATTTTGCATAATTTTTCTTTACATTTATTGTCTAAGTGTTTGAATAATTCTTAAATTTTATTTTTATTTTGTGATTTTAGGTATTTTAATATTAAAGAATAAAAAGAGGAAGAAAAATGAAGAATTTTAGAATTAAAATATCAAAAATTCAAGTTGGAGTCTAACGGAAGTTACGAATCGTAAATCAGAGTTAAAATGAGTGAAAAATTGCAAAAACAGTGAAAAAATCCCGAGCAGCCTGCGCACCAGTTACTGCCCCCCCTACTAGTCAGCTGTAGCCCAAGGTTGTGCCCACAATGCGCTAGCAACCAACAACGCGCCTTGCATGCCCACAGCTCACCTGTAGCCTCCTACTGCACACTTGCGTAGTGCCCAACGAGCTACCACAACCTGCCTTAGTGCCATTTGCTTGGTAGGCTATGCGGTCCATGCCTCTAAACACTTTTTTGAGGATTTTTTCCCCAAAAACTCTTTTTCACTATTTTAAAACTCTACTAATATATAAGCCTCATTATAGATCACAAGGCCAACGTTTTTGGCCTAAAAACTTGGGCAAAAATAGCAAGGAATGAGAGAAAGGAAGGAGAGAAAGGAGAATATCCAAAGGGCTACTTGAGGAGCTCTTGAAGATCTTCACAACCTTTTCTTGTAGTTCATCTATTTGATCTTTAATGTTGATTTTTACTATTTTGTTGTCAATTTTAATTATGTCCAGCTAAGTTGTTTGCGGTTGAAGGTGAATTTAGAACCTTAAACATGTTTATATAGTTGATTGTTTGGATTATTCTTACAATTTTGTGTTAAAATTGCTTATGTTTTACTATGTTTACTGCTCATAGCTGTTTTTTATGGTATTATTTAGGTGTGCAACTAAGGAAAACCTGAAAATTGCTTAATGATAGGTTAGAAATCTTGATCCATAATTGTCTTAACTTATTAACCATAAGTAGCAAATTGTAATGCACAATTGGGGTGAGGCTTTTGTGTGATTATGATGTAAATATAACATAAGTTGAATGAACCCAGTTTCTGCATGTCTGTTATCTAGATTAACCTATCTTTCTCAGCGTACTACTTCTGCTAGGTTGACCTTATAAGTGAGCTTCATTCTAGCTTATTTAATAGCAAGGGATTTAATAGGGTGCTTATCTTATTAAATCTAAAATGTAAAGAAGGATCAAGGCAGTAAAGCTTCTCACTATCTATGGTTGTTAGTTCAATGAAAAATTTGGGAATAATTCTAAGATTGACTGCATAAATATTGTCTTACAGTAGAGAATAAACATTTAACCCGCTTTATTATTATTGTTTTTAATCCTTTAAATTTCACATTTATTTATTTATTTCATTTTGTTAATTTTAATTTTTGTTAATTTAGTTGAAAATAAAAAAAATACAAAAAATTCGATAACAAATTAATTAAATTCAATTCTCTACAGGAATAACCTTTGCTTGCAATTTTACTTAATAACAATCACATTAAATAACTAGCAAGTTTTATCTTTTGATGGGTTCTTTGGGATCTTATCAGTTATTTGATTACATTTTATTCATGAAATAGGATGGGTCTTCTTGCCTACAGATTTATGTAGTGGCAATGATCACGTATTCTTTTTTTCTTGTTTAGGTTTTTACCATTAGGGTTTAACTGAATAAGGTTTCTCCCTCAGTAGCAGGTCTTGCCATAGTCGATCAAGGTCTTCTAATTTGTAATTTTAGGCTTTGTTACTTTCCATTTTTTGTCGTCACTATTTTGCTCTTTGGAGTTGTTTCGAAGACCTTATTGTATTTTTTTTTCTTATTTGAGTAAGGAAATTGATGTAGGATAAGATTGCTAGGGGGTGTCACTGTAGTTAAGACATGCTAGTAATTTTTAATAATTTCTTTTTATAGATTGAAAAAAAAAAACCGTTTTCAACAAAATTTTACTTTACTTTTCTTTTGTTTTTGTTTAAAAAAAAAGCACTTTTCATCTTTTTTTTTTTTTTTGAATGGCTTAAAATCACTTGATTATGTGCGTTTTTCTATACATCCGAGCTTTTTTTTTTCTTCTTCTTTTGCTAAATACGAGAGTTCTTTTATTATTATTATAAAAAAATGTGAAAAAGGAAGAATGAGAGGTATAAAGATTTTTAACAACTCGACAACTACATACAGGCGATGTAGCCTGCAATTCCACGTTATGGGATAGAGAACCCCTCTAGCAATATTTTATTTTTCTTATATGTCCTCCTTATTTTAGTTTAGTAGGTGCAATCTTCCTCGATTAACTTATATCTGTAACGCAAGACAAAAAATATTCAGCAAGAAAGAAAATATGTTCAAATATCTTACCAGAAAACGCACATTGATTCATTCTATCTGAAATCGACGAAATAAGACACAGAGTACCCGCTAATCATTTAACATTCAGATAGATGCGCCACTTTATCAGTCGTTGGGGCTTATGGTTTAATCAATCATACAAGGAGAATAGCCGGAGTGGCTTACTTTTATAATTATTATAAAAAAATATGAAAAGGAAGCGTGAAAGGTGTAAGGATATATATATATATATATATATATATATATATTATATTTTAAGTTTTAAAACAATATTATACAAGTCATCACACACCTCCTTATATAATTTCATATGAGATTTTCATATTTGAGTTTTAAATACTTAAGGGTTCCTTAATAATAAAATAATTCCACAAGAAGTTATCTTAATTGTTGTAGTGGAGGGGTACAGAACTGCAGTTAGATCGCTTGGAGTTGGTGAGGTGAGTAATCCAATATACGAAGGTGGGAGTTTTGACCCATTTGGCCAAACTGATGATCCATGAACCGTTGTAGAGCTAAAGGTCAAGCATATCAAGAATGGAAGATTGATAATATTTTTCATGTTTGGATTTCTTTTCCAGGCCATTGTTAAGAAATGGGCGTCTAGAGGACGTACCCAACCACTTGGTTGCACCCTGTTATCAACAATGCTTAGGTACGTGCCACAAATTTTGTTCCCAGAAGGCGAGTTTCAAGAGAGCTCCTCTTGAGATTTTGAGTTTGAAATTCTTTTAAGAGAAAAATGTTCTAAATTAATGAAAATTGATAGGAAAGAAAGTAAGCTATATTAATGGCGCTCAAGGAAAGAGGGGCTGATTGATGTCCCCTTTTTAAATAGAAGATTGGTTTTGCCTTTTTAGTGTATTGTGGCAACTCTCTGCACCATTGGCGACAACTGCATCGTTATGTCCATCTACGATTGGCGAGAGGCCTTGTTGAATGTAAGGTTCAAGACAATAGTTCATATTGTGTGGTAGCTCCATTTTCCGGTAGTTCCACATAAAACAAATACGAAGAAATTGGGTTGTTGATGCTTACCTAAGTCCGACGTCGAATCAACACCACGTGCGGCTGCACACGGTACCTAGCTCCTCCCTGTTCGTCTCTGCCTAATCGGGTGGACCTGCAACAAGAGAAGGGACGCTTTGAAGGCAAGGAAAGGACAGGTCAATCAACAGACAAGGGCTCTCCGATGCTCAAGGCAAGAGTTGCTCGGCAGAGAACAGGAACTTGTTAGGTGAGGAAAAGCCTCTCTCAAAATGCAAAAATACATCCTATTTATGGGCTATCACTTGGGCCGGGTGTTAATTGGATTTTGCCCATGCCCCAAGTGTCACATTAAGGCGTGTCAGGTGGCAAAAGAAAAGTGTCATATCCCTCTACTGGTGGATTGCCTCCTATCCGACGGTGAGTTGTTTGCCATCTGTTGGTCAGTGATGGCGAGTAGCAGCCCACTTTCAAGTGAGAATAATCCGACCTGAGCTGGTACTCAACCCAAGGAGGCAACTTGTTGAGGTGCAGCCCAGAAGACCTTGAGAAGCACCTTGGACAAGAGACCCAGGCTCATCGGGATCGGTTGTAAGCTCCTCGCAGCTTTGCCAAGCTGTTTGGCCGACCGCCAAGAGTAGGCTCCTCGGAGGTGGCGCCGAGCTCACCCTCAACAGTAGCCCCCTAGTTCACCTGGTCGATGCTTAGCTGGGTGGATTATGCCGAGCAGGTGAGGTCGGCTCTGGATGGGAGATTAAGCAGCGTCCTGAGGTAGTGCGAAACAAAAGGTCACGCGATGAAACTAGGTGGGATGCGTGTCGCACTGCAAGCGAGTACTCCCCTAACAGGCGTATTTATTGTGCCTTCTCGTTTTCTGTGTCTGGGTTTCCTGTCTAAGCAGCTATAAATAGGACCCTCCTTCCTGTCATTTTTGCATGCAATCTAGGCCACGCTTCATCACTCTTGAGTTTAACTGCCAAGCTGTAGTTGCCAACCTGAGAACTCTTCATTCCTAAGCTTCCACAGCCCAATCAAGTAATTTCCTAAGGAGCACGAGAAAGATGAGTGACTTGTCAAATTCATAGAATGGTAATATTTCTCGGTCAGAAAGTAGTCTTGAGACTGAGTTATCCTCCATAGAGGTCAACATAGAAGGTTTGTCTTCAGAGCAGGACGGGGCTGACCGGCTGGCTGAAATATTGAGGGTTGGTGCTGAGACCATCCCTGAGTAGGAGTTCCTCAATTTGTTGGATGGGAAGCGCCCAGTGAGACCGTGTAGGGGCAAGAATCCCTACATCAAGGCGGCCACTGTCGATATATCCTGAGTTACTGCCTAGGAATGGGCCGAGTTGGAGGCAGCAGCCGATGTACCAATAACCTTCAGTCGAAACTCTGGGGCCCCTGTCCTGATCGTGGTCAGGGTAACTGTCAACATCTCCGACAAGGAACAAGCAGCTGAGGAGGCCAAGCCGATGATGAGCACCACCAAAGAAGATGAAAGGGTCTGAGTCACTTGAGTCTAGGGAGTGACCATTTACCAAGTAACCCGGCCTGGATAGACTTCAATAGCAGCCTACTCCAACACAATGATGGAGTCTCTGCTAGAGGATTTGCGTGCCGAGTTCAACATCTCCGACGATGTCATCCTTATTGCACCCGAGGAGAGTGACTCCCCTCTGACTCTACCTAAAGGATGTACAACATTGTATGCGGAGTTTTTCAAGGCTAGGCTGCGCTTGCCGTTCCATCCATTCCTCCACCGGGCACTTAATGACCTAAATGTGTGCCCAGCTTAGCTTAACCAAAACAACTACAGGTTGCTGATAGGGATGTACATTCCATGGAAGTACTAACGGACTACCGAGATGCCATGGGAGGCATTTAAACAAGTTTACAAGATAAAAAAGCTTCCCCGGCAATCCGGTTGGTATTATGTCACTAGCTTTAGGAAGGACTTCATTCTAAGCAATCCCGACTCGAACAAACTCTAGAAGTACGAGTAGTTCTATGTTGAGAGAAATTATCTAGCCCAAGCCAGTGAGGTCGTCCCTATGGATTAGAGTGTCCCAAGGGCATTCAAACAAGGGCACGTGTGGTCTAAGAGGCCATGTGCACCAAGCTACATCATTAGGGCGGTCGAAGACCTATTTGAGAAGCCAGAGGCGACAAGGCAACTATTGCTCCTACTCGAGAAGGAGACCATTTTCCCGTTACGGTTGGTTTGGGGAACCTAGTAGAATCAATCCCCCTTCCAACATCCAACCTGCCCAGTCAGCCGGGCAGGTAACAGTTGCAAGGCCAGGTGCCGTGGACATCCTGGGGCTAAGTATTTCTAGATCCAGGTGGCCGGCGAGGGAGCCATCATCGTCCAGCACCAAGGACTCATTGAGTGGCTCCTTTGACACGAGGCCACCCGTGGCAGACGAGGACCTCAAGGACGTGATTCGATTCCTATGCCCGCCTAGCCAACTCCTGATCGAAGGTTAGCCCCGAGTTTTTTTTATGTGCGAAGCTTTTCCTGACTGGAGGATTCTTTTGGTTTTGTAGATATGTCTTCACAACCAAGCAAAGTAGAAAAAAGGCGTGCCCTCATGGAGTGCCTTCGTAAATAGAAGGGAAAGGTCATGGTGATCAGGAAGAAAAGCAAGAGGACCTTAAGGCTGGAGCTACCACTGTGGTCCGAGCAACCACCATGGTCCGAGCGACCATCCAGTTTAGTCCAAGTTCCCCTATCCACACCGACAAGGACTAGAGCTTCGTCGAGTGAGACCCAACTGCCCGCTATCACTACAGGAAGTGGCCAAATTATCGTCGCCATATCCTCAATCACCTTAAGGATGTGGTCCCCTTGAAGGATTTTTTTGTAGAACCTCCTAGGAGAGGATTTTGAGAGCTTATCCAGCACTTCCTTTCGCTCTGTCGTCAAGGTTAGTAATTATCTCACCCCAAACTTCACTTGACTCATTTCTCCAAATGCTGAAGTTCTATTTTCCTTAAGCATGTGCCTTTTTGGACATGGCCTATATGGCCAGGCTAAAGGAATTCAACCTAAAGAAGGAGAGACAAAAGAAGACCTTTTTCGATAAAGGGGAGGTCGAAAAGGAGCTCGGTGCCAAGAGCATCGAGCTAGAATAAATCAAGGAGGCTCTTTTCTAGGCTTAGGAGGAATCTAAGAGGGCAAAAGAAAAGGCCAACTAGGCAAAGGCGGCGGCAGAGGAGGTGAGAAGAGCAGCTGAACAAGCAAAGGACGAGGCTAGCAAATCCTAGGACGAGGTTGCTCTGCTCAAGGACTAGTTGAAGGTATCCTAGGCTGAGCACCAATGCTTCGGGGAGGAGCTACCTGGCCGACTCACCCAAGCCATGGAAGACTTCAAGGCGTCCCCGAAGTACGTTGATTACCACTACTTCAGCAGGATAGACCTTCGAGACTACCTGATTTGGAAGCATCCTGAAACTGAGGGCTTCGACTGGTCGCTTATAGTCGAGTCAAGCAGAGCATAGCCCAACAACTAGAGTATGAGGACATTGTCGAAGTGGATGGCAAGGACGACGGGCACGAGAAAGGCAGAGGCGACAATGCTGGGGAAGGGGCCCAGGCTTAGCTTTGTTTCTCTTTTTTGTTTATCCAAGCTTAGGAGGTGCTTGGTTATTTTTACCTCCCCATCACTTTTTCTAATGAAAATCTTATTTTTTGAAGTTCATCACTCCTCAAATTTTTGTTTATTTTCATTCTCAGATAGAAATTTTCATTCTTTGAAAGTGAGGAGTTGCTCGGGAATAAAGTTTGATCTTTATTTCATCAATTTAGCTAAGAGAATTGTGAACTCTTCTTAGGAGTTGCTCCTCAGGAGAAGCATTCTCTACCCATTGGATTTTGAGCTCACCTTTTCAATTTTATTTTCATCAGGTTTGGTATCTCGATGACAAAATGTCTTTCGGGTTAATATTCCTCGAGAAAGGATAGTATATGTTTATACTGAGTTTAACAGAGCAGGAAAGGTCCATTTCTCGGCCAAGCAGAGCATAACGGCAAGTGATACCCTATGTCCTATTGCCCCCCCAGGCAAAGCACAACGGCATGTGATACCCTGTGCCCTATTACTCCCCTTAGTCTAACTTTGGTCAGGCATTACATGCTAGGGCGACTTTGACCGGGTGGTCTGTACGGCCATAGACTAACGGTCGACACTATGCCAACTAGCCCCCTAGTCTAGTTGGTCGGGACGACCCTCCCTCTTCTGGAGTTATGGTCTGGTCCCCCGGGCTGAAGTTATGGCATCCCCCATTAGGATCTATTTTTTCCTTGAACATACATTACTTGATGGAACAGTGTAGGAATTTACATTTCATTGATGTATAACATTTACTTTCTAGTCCTATGTAGCAGGCTAGTTACAAAAAGAATATAGCTAGAGATTAAAAAGAATTTTCGGCATCGGTTAACAAAAGAATCTCTTTAGTAGCTCGACGTTCCAAGGATGACCGAGTAAGTTGTTCCCTATATCGAATAATCTATAGGAGCCTAGCCGGACTATCCCAACAACATTGTACAGCCCATCCCATTTTAGACCCAAGGAACCTAACCTGGGCTGCTGAACCGTGACCTTTTTAAGCACCAAATCTCCCACTTTGAAGTTCCTTGGTTGGACCTGCTTGTTATAGTACCAAGCAACAACTTGGTTCCGTGTTGCATTACGAATCGCTGCATGTTTCCTCTTTTCTTGAAGGAAATCAAGCTCGGACATCATGACCTCAACATTTTGAATTTCTTCATAATGTTCAACCCTAAAGCTCGACAGTCCTACTTCTGTCGGAATGATAGCTTCGGCTCCATACACAAGTGAGAATGGTGTCTCTCTGGTAGCAAATTGGGCTGTTATTTAGTAAGCCTAGAGCACTTTCGGGAGCTCACCAATCCAGGTTCCCTTGAGGCCCTCAAGCTTTTTTTTCAAGTTGTCTTTGATTGTTTTATTGACGGCTTCAATCTGCCCATTGCTTTAGGGATAGCTCAAAGAGGAAAAGACTTTCTTGATGTCGAGCTGCTTGCACAAGCAGAGGAGACTTGAGGATTTGAACTGCTTTGCGGTGTCGGTCACGGTGGTATGCATGATCCCGAACCAGCAGATAATGTTTTTTGATGCAAAATTGGTGCACTTAGCTTCGGTCATGTTGGTGCATGGCTCCACCTTGACCCATTTGGTCAGGTAATCAATGGCCACAATGCAGTACTTAAATTGGGATCGAGGTTGGGAAAGAGGCCCGATTAGATCAATGGTCCACTTGACAAATGGCCACGCCAATGTCACCGAGGTGAGCAGCTCGACGTGTTGCCCAAGCACCTTCGCATGTTGCTGACATTTTAGGCATTTTCGCGCGAAGTCATTATAGCCCTTTTCCATGGTTGGCCAATAGTAGCCCTGCTGAAGACATTTTTGGGCCAAGGATCGCCCCCTAGAGTGATTACCATATAGGCCCTTGTGGATCTCCTTCATTAGATACTTGGCTTCTTTGGGCCTAATGCACTTCAAACATGGTGTTGTGTAGCCTCACCGACATAACTTTCTATCGATCATCGAATACCAGGCTGAGCTATTACGAATCTGGCGTGCCTCTTCTTGGTCACTAGGCAATTTGGCTATGATTAGGTATCAGATGATTGGGTCCAACCATGTGGTCTCATGCTCTTCGGCTAGACTCACTACTTCTTTGTTAATGCTTGGCTCGGCTAATCTTTCAATGGGACCAAAGTTAGGTCACTGTCGCCTAAACCTAAAGCCAACTGAGCAAGTGCATCGGCCTCTGAGTTTTTCGATCTAGGGATTTGCTTGAACGAGTAAAACTTAAATTGCCCGAGCTACGCCCTGACCTCTCATAAATACACGGCCATTGATTCTGTTTGAGCTTAAAATATCCCAGTAACCTGCTGGACGACAAGCAATGAGTCGCTATGAATGACTATATGGTCCACCCCAAGATCCTTGGTGATTCTTGGTTCGACCAGGAGTGCTTCATACTCTGCCTCATTGTTAGAGGCTTTGAAATTGAACCGAAGTGCGTGGATTGCCTTAAATCCATCTGGGCTTGTCAAAACTAGCCCGGCGCCTGATCCCTCAATATTGGAAGTGTAACGCCCTTTTACGGATGTCACAATAATCGTTAATTTTACCGTTATTATCATAATTTAGAGATAAACAATTCAAATAAAATACTTATACTTAAACAGATATCCCAGGAAAAACATGCATAATTTTTTGAAACAACTTACCAGATTTGCTTCTCTTGCCTTGATTAGCCTAACGAAACACTTATAGTGTTCAGCTAATCAATCACCTATAGAAACGGTTAGTTTACAATACAATCATTTACTAAATTATAGACACACAAAACTTCAAATAATGTTTAAGTCTGTTGAGAAAAATACTTA
The DNA here is from genome assembly GCA_946598075.1 of Artocarpus hirsutus. NCBI lineage: Eukaryota > Viridiplantae > Streptophyta > Magnoliopsida > Rosales > Moraceae > Artocarpus > Artocarpus hirsutus. The sequence goes on from CAMOHE010050182.1 coordinate 96,321, forward strand.
TATATCTAAATATTTTAGCCATATCAAAATAAAGAAACATGGTGCAGTCCTTAAGAAACCACAATTAAAGAAATATTAAATAATCTCAAAAATCTATAGGAAAATAAATCAAGTCTTGAATCAACATTAGTGTGGAAAATAAAAATAAAATCAATAACAAAATCATTGTTCAAGTAATTAATTTTTTTTAGCATGATTCAATTTCCAATCCAACACTCCTAGCATACACGCCCGCCTCCATCCTCCACCTATTCCATATGCCTTTTACCTTTGTCTATAACATGATATAAAAACTAAGTAAGCAAAAGCTTAATAAGTACAATTTCCTATCTCACAGTATAAAACATTTTATGAACATCTTTATGAAACATCATAATCATAATCATCATTAACATAATAGAACATATCTTTCATTATCATTATCCACACATTTTATCTTTAGGGGCCCAAGTGTTGTACCATAAACATCATCATCATAGGCACGTCGTCATGAGAGGAGAAGGGTAGCTAATCCCAAACCAAACATGGTAAGTCCAACCTTTAGGACATCGTAAACATAAACATAAACATAGGGTGTGCAACACTTAATTAAGTGATACATATATATAGATATACTTTAAACATACCTCATCATTGAAACATTCGTTAAACTTTCTTGTTGCAACAAGAGTTTTTATGAGAAACCAACATATAAAAACAAACTTAAAAATTATCATAAAATATATTCTCAAAACCTTTTTGTAAACTTTTATCATGTTACAGGTGTGAATGTACTGGCTTGACTTGCTTACTTAAACCTCATCTTAGATGATGTCGCCGTGGTCTTGATATGCTTACTCCTTAGTGTGTTCACGTCATACATCCAAATACAAATTAAAAATAAATTTCATTCTTATGTAATTATCTAAAACCATATGACATTGTTCATACTTCTGTCTTAAGAATTACAAAAACACACAAACACTTTACTAACTAGTAAATATTCATGCAAAAACTGTAATATTAATACCTGCCTGACCCTTATGTATTCATAATTCAACAACTCACAATTCACACATAATTAAAGCATGAGACTCTAAAGGGATAAAGTAACATATAAATATAATATCATGAATTTTCGTTGGTTATAAAAATTCTATTTGGTAACCAAAACAAGTCACACACTACATAGCATAAAATTTGCCAACAATAGTTGGGTAGTGAACAATCCTATCTAACATTCATATACTAAAATATCTATTGCACAAAATAATTCCACAAAAATCTTACATGTAATAGACACCTAAAAATATAAAATATCCAAAAATTAGCTTCAAATAAATTTTCAACAATTCAAAACATGCATTAGAATTCAAATACAAAATAAACCTTAAACACATAAGGCAGTGAGCAACACATTTCATCATAATTAAATAATTAAAATAAAACTCCTTTGACCCTAAAATTTTTCTAACAACCTAAAAACATCTCATACTATCATTGAGCATCACGTTATCATGCAATAACATCAAGAAACACAAAATCATAGTTTACGAATTTTGGGCAAAATTTCCAATAGTAGGTAGAATGACCTTTATTTACTTAAAAATTCATAATAATTTCATCTGAACTCCAAATCAACTAAGTCTAGTGGCTTTAGAAACTAGACTCAAAAACAAAGAATTTGATATATTATACACATATTTTGACAATATTTTACATAAAGTAAAATCCCTCGAAAATTTAGTCTAAATTTTAGGTCCTTGTAAAACTATACAACTTTTAGGGTCAATTTTAAAAAAATCATAACTATTTAATGAAAACTCCGATTCAAGCAATTAAAAAGCCAAAAGAAAGCTTAAGATGTCTAGTATTTGAGAAAAATAAAGAAAAATATAATAATATTAACATACGGTGATATATATTATAATATAATATATTATACTATTATATAATAAAATAATGTAATATAATATAATTATAATATAAAATTATTATACACAACAATAATATTTACTCTATGACCCAAAAATAATATTACACATGTAATTATCATGACATCTTAATATTATAAAAATAAGAAACTACGCAACAACATTCATGTCATCATCAAGAATTTAACTTTAGAGCATACATAATTTTAGAGCATTATAAAGATTATAAATTTAAGGCAAGTTGAAAACTTTTTTAGAAAAAAAATACTTTAAACTTATCATCATTTTTGACATGAACATCTTAAGCACATCAATTTCACGTGACCGTCACCTGTCATCATACTTAAAATAAAATAGTCAGTAACATTATATCATAAAGAAATTACTTAACATCGTTATGTATATATCATTAACTCTTACATGAAAAATGACGGGTGTTACAGGAAGACCCATCAACAAAAAGCTTCTATCCTGGTTCTGGCATGGCGTCACCTTCACTACAGGTGGGGGCGTCTGAAACTTCTACGGGTGCCTTCTCGACTAGTGGTGTGCTTTGCTTGGTATCGATAAACTTAGCAATAAAATTGGAGAGCGCTTGAGCCTTGATGGCCGTCCTTAGTGCAAAATTAATATCGTATTGGCCAAGCTCGATTGACCATTTGGCCATCTGTCCTGATATCTTCAGACTCTAAAGCACTTGTCGAAGAGGGAACTTTGTCGGGATTCATATCGTGTGGCCTTGAAAATAGGGTCGCAGCTTCCGAGTAGAGGTGACTAGGGCGAATGCCAATTTTTTGAGTGGGGGTAACCTATCTTCGATCCCCTAGAATGCATGGCTTATATAATAGACAGGTTTCTAGACATCGTCTTCTTCTCATATGAGGACTGAGCTAACTGCCTTCTTGGACACAACTAGATAGGCGTACAATATTTTCCCTAGTAAAGGTTTGGATAAGAGCGAGGGTGTGGCTAAGTACCTTCTCAAATTCTAAAAGGCTTCGTCACATTCCATGCTCCACTCAAACCTCCCCTTCAGTGCTTGAAAAAATGGATAGCACTTGTCGGTAGACCGGGAGACGAATCTAGAAAGAGCTGTTATCATGCCGGCAAGTTTCTGCACATCTTTTACCATCTAAGGTGAATGCATGTCCATAACCACTTGAGCCTTGGTTGGGTTAACTTCGATTCCTCTTTGGTGGATGAGAAATCTGAGGAACTTACCCGAGCTAACCCCAAACACACACTTGGCTAGGTTGAGTTTCATCCCATAATCCCGGAGAATGTCGATGCTTGCTCAGAGATTGGCCATGTGATTTACTGCTCTGACAGATTTAACTAGAATATCGTTCATGTAGACCTTCATTGTTTTATCGATCAGTCGAGCAAACATCTTGTTCACTAGGCATTGGTAGGTTGCCCTGGCATTCTTGAGTCTGATGGGCATTACCACATAACAATAGAGCCCTTGGTCGATAACAAAAGCTGTTTTCATCTGATCCTCCTCAGCCATCCTTATCTGGTTGTAGCCAGAATAGGCATCCATGAAGCTGAGCAGCTCGTGCCTAGTAGGTGCATCGATAGCTAGTTTATTCTAGGCAATGAAAAGTAGTCCTTCAGACAGGCCTTATTTAGGTCTGTGTAGTCTATACATACCCGCCACTTTCCATTCGCCTTCTTTACTAGGACTGCATTGGCTAACCACTCTGGATACTTTACTTCTCTAATCCCGCCTTCAGCAGCTTCTGGACCTCTTCATTAATAGTAGCATATCTTTTCAGGTTGAAGGCCCTTCTCTTTTATATCACCAGTTTATGATTAGGTTAGACATTGAGCCAATGACAGATTATGCTTAGGTCGATGCTAAGCATGTTTTCTTACGACCATGTAAACACATCCCAATACTCCATAAGGAGCCACTCAAGGTCAGCCCGGATCTCAGGTTTCAACTAAGATCCAAGTTGGACCGTTCGGTTAGGATGTGCGGGGTCAAGGTTGAATGGCACCAGGTCCTCAACTCTTCCTTGGGCATTTGGGGGTCAAGATCAAAGAGCATCTTGGGCTTTGGGTCGGTTGGAAACTCTATTTTGTTGACCTTGTAAATGGCCAAAATGTCAAGTTGTCAAGCTAATGTTGCTTTGACGGCATTAGCATAACAAGCTCGGGAGTCTTTCTGTGGCGATTGGATTACTCCGATCCCATTCTCTATCGAGAATTTCACTGCCAAGTGGTAAGTTGAGACCACTACCTTTAGAGCATTTAAGGTCGGATGGCCGATAATAATGTTATACTAAGAGGGTTTGTCGATGACCAGGAGGTCAACAAAGCAGGTAACCTGAGTAGCACCCTCTTCGAATGTAACTGGCAAGCCAACTTTACTTATTACTTGGACGCACTCGCCCGTGAAGCCGTATAGTGGTGTCTGAACCAAGGTAAAGGTAGCGTTGCTGATCTTCAACTTATCATAGGCTTGCTTAAACAAGATATCAGCAGAGCTAATGCTATCGATAAGTACATGACGCACTATGTTATTCGTGATGTGCAATTCGCACACAAGAGCATCGTAGTATGGATGGATTAATCTGTCTGCCTCCTCTTCTATGAAGGTGATCGGCATGTCTTGCTTGTGGCAAATTTTGTTAACATGCTCAGACTTGTTGATAAGCTCGCATCTTTCAACTAGCTGAGCTTCTCGGACGTATGCTTACCACCCATTTGATATGTCCCTGGGTACAAGTCCTTTGAAAATCGTATGCACAATATTTGGGGGTTCTGGGGCATTCCCGGCATCGTTTCGTGGGCGGTTTGGTGCGTCTCGGCCTAGCTGGCCGTTCCTCCCAACTGTGGAGATTGGAGTTAAGACTCGCTGAATAAATTCCCTAAAGTATCTGTCTCAAACTAGTCTTTCAATCTGGTCCTTCAATTGAATACAGTCGCAAGCATTATGTCCCACGTCGTTGTGGAACTCGCAATATCTAGTTTGGTGCCGCTTAGCTTTGCTGCCTTTGAGCTTGGGCGAGGGTACCAACAGGTTCTTCTCGCTCACTTAGGTGAGCACTTCGTCGATGCTTGCTACTAGGGGCATGAAGCTTTGGAACTTGCCGATTAGCGTCTTTGGCTTCTCGGGTTTCTTTTCCTTTTTTTGCTTCTTATTCTACTTGGCATTGTTTTGTTCCGGCGCTTTCTTCTACTTCTTATCCTTATTTGTACCACTGCTACCAGCTTCTTCTCTGTAGCTTTTCATGTATTCGGCCACATTGGTGTACCTTTGTGCATAGTCAAGCATCTGTGAGAATATGCTCGCTTGCTCGAACGCCAATGACCAAATAAGCTTATTGTCTTGGAGACCCCCTATGAAGGCATGCTTGAGGGTCTCGTCTTCGACGTGTTTGACCTTGAGGGCTGCTCGGGTAAGCCTATTTATGTAGTCTCTGTCATTGCCCTCTCCTTGTTTAACAACATACAAGTAGGTAATCTCCTTCCTCCTCGTTTTGGTAATCTCCTATAGAGAAGGCGTCAAAGTGCTGTCAGAATGAAATGATGAAAGGTGGTTCTAGGTGCCAGAACCATTGCTGAGTTGGTCTAGTTAGGGCAAAGGAAAATGCTTTACACATGGCCGCGTCGCTGGCGTTTTGAAGGAGTATGTGTCCTTAGTACAATTCAACATGCTCATCAGCACTGCGGTCCCATCATAGGCCTTGATTTGTGGGACCTTAAATTTAGACAGCATAGGGGTTCGCATAATAGCATTTGTGAATGGCGGGTCTAAGGTGCTCATGTCATCCACGCCAAAACGATTGTTACGGATTTCATCGATTTGGTGTTGTAATTCCTAAAACTGGCAACTGTTTGTATCCTTGGTTAGTTCGAACCTATAGGGTACTCCACCCTCCACGCGGTCACCTGCCTCGGGTTGGCAACCTTGCTATGCTTCCCCTTGGCACCTGAGCCCATCAAAGACAAATACTTGGGAGCCTTGCGGTGATGGAGCTCGTTCCTATGGGCTAAGTCGTCCTTCTTGGACAAGTATATTATTTGCCAAGACACCACGTGTAGATCTTCTTGAGCATTCAGAGTTGGCTTCGTTAGGGTCAACAGCTTCTCGTCCTACCCAACCCCCAACCTGGTCAGTCGGGGCTAGAGGTAGGAGGCTAGGAGCCACCTGATGTTAAGCCTGTTGTGCGAGCTGCTAAGTGAGTTTCTGCATTGCATTTGTTAGTTCTCGGATTGGATCTTGGCCAACCGAGTCATGCACTTGTATGACCCTCTCCATGCTTCCTTGACCCTCGAATCGGGACCTTGTAGCTTGGGGATGACCCATGGTTCTAACTGGATTGTTTTGGTTTCGGTTTTGGGCTTCTCCCGACCCCTCCTGTCGGGCACCCTCATCTCGGGCATTGCCTCGAGTTACCATCTCGGTTCTTGGGTTCGCTGTGGCTGGTAATCTTGAGTGAAGGCATAGGCACCCTCCTTGTAGCGCCAAAATGTTGATGCTTACCTGAGTCCGATGTCAAATCAACACCATGTATGACTACGCACGGTACCTAGCTCATCCCTGTTTTTCTCTGCCTAATCGGGTGGACTTGCAACAAGAGGAGGGACACTTTGGAGGCAAGGAAAGGACAGGTCAGTCAACAGACAAGGGCTCTCCGATGCTCAAGGCAGGAGTTGCTTGGCTGAGAACGACAACTTGTTAGGTGGGAAGGAGCCTATCTTAAAATGCAATAAATAATCTTATTTATAGGCTACCACTTGGACCGAGTATTAGGTGGGTTTTTCCCATAACCCGAGTGTCACATCAAGGCATGTCAGGTGGCAAAAGAAAAGTGTCATACCCTCTACAGTTGGATTGCCTCCAATTCGACGGTGAGTTGTTTGCCATCTGTTGACCAATGATGGCGAGTAGCAACCCACTTTCAAGTGAGAATAATCCGACCCGAGCTGATACTCAATCCGAGGAGGCAACCTATTGAGATGCGGTCTCGAAGACCCTGAGAAGCACTTTGGACAAGAGACCTAGGCTCATCGGGATTGGTTATAAGCTCTTCGCAGCTTTGCCGAGCTGTTTGGCCGACCACCCAGAGTAGCCCTTAGAGGTAGCACCGAGCTCACCCTCAACATGGGCTTTGGCCATTATATGAAAGGCAAAACCTCGCACCATCTTTAAGCACAATAATATTAGTAAATTCCAAATTCTTGAAATGGAGTTAGAAAATGCCTCTAAAAATGAACACAATCGTTCATATTGTGTGTCAGCTCTATTTTGCGGCAGTCCCACATGAAACAAATGTGACGAAAATGGGTTTTGCTCATTGTGTAGAAGGCTTGCTCACACCATTTTATTTTTTTAAAATGGAGTTAAAATATGCCTCATACTAAATGACTATCCAAGTTTAGCTCCTGAAAAAACTCATCACATAAGCATATTCTGCTGGCATCTTGTTGTCACTTCTTTTCGATGTAACAAGTACGTTTTTGTCGTCACTTCTTTTCGATGTAACAAGTGTGTCATATGTTGCCTATATTTTTGGTTCATCTTTATAGACATCACATTTGGAGTTCTCACTTACATCAAAAGAAGGATGCGACAAAGAGATCATTTGGAGACATGTTGACTCATATGTTTTACTTGGCGACATGATCCCAGACTCGACCCGCACAAAGGTATGGGTTTGTTTCTTCATGTTGAGGGGATGCGGGCTTATATAATATATCATAATGAACGAATTCACTCAATACATTTGCAATCGTCTAAGTGCTACGTTGTGCGTAAAATGCAAAGACCGATTGAATGCTATGTTGTCGTGCATAAAATGCAAAGATCAATTGACTTATGTGTCGTCATGCGTGATGTCATCACGTGTAAAATGCAAAGAAAAATGATTGCTGTGTTCATGTGCAAAAACTGCAAAGATGAAATGAGGAAGAAAATTTGTAAGGCTTTGTTTGCTTAACTGGTTTCTTTTGTATACTCATACGGCATTCGTAACAACCTGTTGGAAGATTTCGGGTTGGGTAATAGGTTTTATCTCATACGGTTGCATCTCTTACTAATTTTAGATGTAAAGAAAATGTGAAGTTGTGCTTGTAAAGCTTGGTCAAAGTCTATTCCACACCTACCTTTCATGTCGAAGTCTAGAACTAAAATTCCTGATCTCCTGCAAATTCAAAGAAACAAATGTGAAAATTTGACATGAATGCAAATAAATCATTTATATTTATATACATATATATATGTAAATATATTCAAACAAGCTCCTTTTACGACCCGTTACTAATAAAATAGTGGGTCTACACTAAAAAGTATACTACAGCTAGATTAGGGCCTATAGTTTTGTGAGTAATAGGATTTTAATCCTATACGATGAAAAGTATTGTTTCTCTCAAAAGTCTTGAGTTGATATTTTCTATAAAATAGACACACCAACAAATTTATAGAGTGTTTGGGAAGTGTAATTAGTATTGAAACTTTTAAACTGAATGCTATAGCGTGCAAGAGTTTTATATTATAGCTTAATTTTTCTAATCACCATAGCATGTAAAATTACAGTATAACAACCAAAAATTTTGATTAGAATTAGTTTTGTCAAATATTTGATTAGAATATTCTAATTTCGTCAAATATTCTAATTTTGATTAGAATTCAAAATTTTGTTTTTCAGAAACTTTTATCAACTGCAAGGCATATGCAACATAACACCGAAATAGATACCAGACATGAAATTATTACTGTTGGGACCACTAACAAACCCCAATTTTTTTTAATTACTATTTTTTAAAATGAGCCCCAAAATTTTAAAAGCACAGGTCCGCAGCTGTGGCTAGACTTAAACAATAATCAACAAGCTTTTTCGTATTGCTATAGAGCATGATTAAGGACATACTCTTATACACATTACATATATAAGTTCAAAATCCCGATAAATTTCTTTTTGTAATATATAATGTTTTGATTCTTTTGTATCTCGTCTAAGTTTGCTGTTGTAAGCGTTCAAAATTGTCAACTAATAAATAAATATATCAGCGATTATAGAGACCATGATGTTGATATAAAGCCTCATCCTAATTTTCTTTTTTGGCTGAACATCTAGAAGTGGCAGAACGAGATTTTTTAACGAGATGGTTCATTGCTGTCGAAGGACCATTCTCGCGTGAATCATGTGCTAGGAAAACTTGGAACAAAATAATGGCCGACATAATGATCACTTTGTTTAGGCAAGAAAATTGACAATCACTTAATTTATTAACAAAGTTCCTGCAAACTTAAACTCAAATCAAAGCCTAACAAAAGTATCATCAAGCTGTTTTAAAAGACCTTGTATTTTTGCAGCCAAAACTTGATCAGACCCAAGTAACAAGAAAACCAAAACTTGATAATACATAATAATAACATTATGCATTTCCAAATATCTAACATAAATAGTGCTCAACATACTAACTCTAATGTGAATTTCTTATACAAATTTTAAGTTCTCATCTTTCCGGTAATAAATATAATATTTTATTATTGATTGATATGACAATATTTTAAACACATTAATAAAAATATGACGACTCAAGAGTTCGTACAACCCCCTTCCAGTTCCCAACCTTTGAGTTGCATTCTGGTTAATCTCATTAGTACAACCTTTGATGTACGCTGCAAATCTTAATTAATAAGAAAACGATATTAGGGAAATGTAATCACTCTTAATTCCCTAATATGATTTTCCTATTAATTAAGATTCGTTGTCAATGCAAATATCAAATTTGATGCAAAAAAGATATCATATTAGAGAATTTTTTTACACTTAAACATCAAATTTTGATATTAATATATATCAAATTAACATTACAGTGGAGATTCTTAAACTTTTAGTAATCCTTTTTCAGATCAATTTTGGTTAATGTTATTTCTGAAAGACCATGTACTTTTTAGTGAATGGATTAGCGTATTCCTACTGAGACTAAGCGGGGTTTTTTTTTTTTTTCTCTGGTATTAGATCACACCAAGAACATAAAATAAATATGGGAAATTAGCATGGAAATTCCACTAAATCTAATAAATTATGACTATTTTTGTTGAGTATAGTTCCGCTACTACACAATTGTGAATATTATATCACAAAAACATGAAAAGAAATTCACAAATATTTTGGAACTTGCTAAAGATAAATTATAATACTTGATGGGGTTTTGTTTTAATGACCTGCCAAAAAAATAATTTCCTTTTTCTTTTCTTTTTTTTAGACATAAAGAAAAGACACTGGCGCTTATGATGGGGATTTCTTATCCCTAGTTCACGTTTCCGACATTAAAAGTTATGTTCGAGTAAAATTTTTGCACAATATGATAGAATTGGTGGTAAATTGCTATTTTGATAATCTGGATTTTCTTTTGGATTATTAAGAAGGATATGGTACTCTAGTCAGTTTTTTAAGAGAAAATTAGACAAATGATTTATTTTTAGTCATTTTTTAAATAAATTGAGCAACTTTTCAAAAATTAGAGATTTTTTTTCAATAGTACATCATTGATAACATTCGTAAATCACTGATTAACTACAATTTTATCACTGATAAATTAGATTATTATTGATTTACTAATGATTGTTTTCTAACAAATGATAAATTATTAAGTAACATTGGTTAATTATTGAAGTTAGTCAATGATAAATCAATAAGGTAATAAGTAATAAAACACAAATTAGTGCATCATTGATGTACAAAAACAATTATTTTTTTAATTTTTAAAAACTTCGATCATTTATTTAAAGAAAACTCAAAATGGATCATCACCCCAAATCTTTTTTTTTTAATAAAAAATGCTAATTTTATTCTCTTGATTAACAACCCTTCATATTAATAATTTTAAGAATTATAAAAATTATAAAACGCACATTATTTTAAAAACTCAAAATTGAAAGGAAAGGTCTTAGACCGTAAAAAGAAAAACTCGACTAAAAGAGGGAAACAAAAAAATCAACGCTACAGAATAACAAATACATAGATGGAAGAGTTGTGGGCGTGGGTTGGGAGCTCAAATGGTTTCCGAAAGGGGTTAATATAGGGAAATGTTCATAAATGTAATTTTTAATAAAATGCCATATATATTTGTTGATGACATATCTTAATATGTAATATAAATGATAGTATTTCATAAACTTTTTTACGTATGGTATAAATAAACATAATTTTTAAAACTATGACATAGCATATAATTTTCTTATGAATATTGTTGGGGTACAATTCGGACAAGCCCAAATTGACCGTGGGCCCTGGCGGCCCAACAAAGTTGATTGAGCGATTCAAACGGATCGGACCGAATCGATTATTCGATTCGAGAGTGATTTCTCAAACCGACTATCGATTCATTTAGAGTACTGCTCGTCCAGATCGTTTGACGAACTGATCGACTGGATCATTCGTATCGGTTCGACAGATAGCACGTTCTAACATTTAATGCACGTTGAATACAGGACCGAAATATGAGGAAGTAGTGGATTCTGCAGCAAATCATCTACCGATACGTATCCCAGTATCACAGTTACCTGCGAAGCACTACTCCACTCCATCTGACGGTTAAAGACCACGTTTCAACTCCATAGTGTATATATAGCGGAGAGGTGGCTTCGAAGGGGACAGACAGAGAGATATACAGAAAAAGACACTCTACCTGTTTATTTTCATCCTGTTTTCCTTGTAATACTGCAATTTGTACACAGAATACCAGATAGTGAACTACAGTGGACGTAGCTCTTCATTAACAAAGTGAACCACTATAAATTTGATGTGTTCTTTATTTTTGCTTTATTTTCCTTCATTTAATTCTAATTACATTTGCATATCCGAGTGGACAGGTCCATCTAACGGTGAATTGAGGGCCCAAAAATTCCCAACTATTTGATTCAAAAGTATCTGTAGGAAAATCTGTCCACAGTTTGGAGCCCACCATGGGGCCATCAAATTGTCAACTCTAGGATCTAGAGACTCAGACTCAAATGGCAGATAACATGGACAACCAGCGCTCGCTGGAAACGGCGATGGAAGAGACTGAAGGAACAACCCAAGACCGACGTGTGGAAAACCTTGTAGCAGAAATGGAGACACTGAAGAAAACACTCCAGGAACAAGCAGCGCTCGCTCAGGAACGTGACAAGAGGTTGGAACAACTGAGCAGTGAAAATTTGGCTTTGAGGAGCCAAATCAGCTATCAAAACTCCCAGATCGCTTCACAGTTGTATTATTACCCGTATTATGGGTATTCGACGCTTCCAACAACTACGACAGCACAGCAACAATTCCACACCCCGCAACCAGGAAGGCAAGGACGAACTCACAGCCCGGTCGAAAGAATGCAGCCGTTGTATTCATCTACCCCAGCACCAGCAACAATAGCAGATGGTGCGGCTACTACAACTCCAACCACAGCAAACGTCGATACGGAGCACAGACGTGACGAGGAGGCTAAAAGAAACGAGGGGATCGAAAGGACAATACGACGAGAAGAACCAACAACCAATCTACTGACCCCAGAGTCGATCTAATCTATGATGAGAGAAATGCTCGAGCAGAACTCCAGATTCGTGGAAGAGAGAATTGACGAGAAGGTTTCTAGGGCCATAAGCAAGACTCCGGCGTTAGACGACATCTCCAAAAACATCCGGGATACCCCGCTGACCAGAAGAATAACTTCTATAGTTCCCCCCAAGTATGGGAACATTGTGTTTACTCACTTCGATGGGACCTCGGATACTAAAGACCACCTGCTGCAATACAAAAACTTAGTAAGCGCTACCAATATTCCAGATTCGATCTTGGACGAGATGATGTGCAAGCTCTTCGCACAATCACTCAAAGGTCCAGCCCTTCGATGGTTCAGCAACCTCAAAACCGGATCGATAGACAGCTTCGAAGAACTGGCGAATCAATTCGTGAAATCGTATTTCGTGCATATTAGGACTGGGAAAATGACCAAGGATTTGTGGTCTGTTGTCCAAAGCCTAGGAGAGCCATTGCGGGCCTATATTAAAAGGTTCAGTAGAACACTCTCTGAGATTTTAGATTTTGGAAGATGGGATAGCCCGCGAGGCACTGAAGAAGGGACTCCTGCATAAGTCGTCCTTCAAAAATAGCATCTGTTCCGACTACCCACAGACGATCCAAGAAGCACTGAACAGAGCTAAAGGCTGGATCGACCTGGAGGAAGAAAACGAGCGGTGCGAACGGGAGCTCACGAGGACGATGAGTCGGAACACATGGGGCCAGAAGCAGCAACAAAAACCGAACCAACGAGGACGGACAAGAACACCACCGAGAAGAGAATGGAGGCAGAAAGATGAGAAGCCTCGATCCGTAACAAGGCCCCTGTCACCACCAAAATATGCCCTGAGCATATCGCCATCGGAGCTAGTGGCTCAGCTGGAGGGGAAAAGCTACGTCCGATGGCTCGGCAAACTGCCTGCAAGCCATTCGCGGGACAAGTCGAAGTACTGCGAATTTCACAGGGACACGGGGCACCTGACGGTTGACTGCAAAGCGTTGCGGTCAGAAATTACGGAGCTTCTAAAGAGAGGTTATTTGAGGGAGTACCTCTCGAAAAAAGGCAGAAGAACATATGGGCTCGGCAAGGAGCGAAGTGAACGAACGAACGAGCAAGAGGAAGAGAAAACACCATCGCCACCACCAGTACAAAAAATAATTGGAGCCATTTGCGGTGGCTCGGTTTTCAGCGACGACTCGTTCAATCAGATGAAATCGTACCAAAGGAGAGCAAATGCGGCAACCACAAGTGCTACTAACAGCGGTCAACCCGAGACGAAATTTCATTTCGTAGCAATGAGACGATTGGACTGGACTCGCCACATGACGATGTTTTGGTGATTAAACTTAACATCGTAAATTGCGAGATCAGCAGAATTCTGGTTGACAACGGGAGTTCAGCCAATATTCTCTTCCTTTCGACCCTAAAAGAAATGGAAATAGGAGAGAAGGAAATCGAGAAGTCGCAGACGTCGCTGGTCGGATTCAATGGCGAAACAACCACAGCGATTGGAAAGGTCAGACTTCCAGTTTACGCAGCAGAAGAGAACAGACTAACCGATTTCCTGGTCATGAATTGTCCCTCAGGGTACAACATAATCCTTGGGAGGCCTTGGATTCATGCCATGAAAGCGGTCCCATCTACGTACCACCAGACGATCAGGTTCCCGATGAAACGAGGAGTGCGGGAAATTCGAGAGAACCAAGAGGCGGCGAGGAGTTGTTACGTCGCTGCAATGAAACAAAAACGAGCATTATAGCAACTACAGTCAAGCGAACGAGGCGAAGGAAAAGAGCAAGGTCGCGTCGAAAGGCTTTGGAACAGTTTGATGAAATCCATATAGACCCGAGGATGAAAGACGAACAGTGAAGATCGGATCACAGCTCGACAAGGGTATAAAAGACCAAATAATCGAGTTTCTTAGATCTAACGTAGATTGTTTTGCATGGTCTCACGTAGATATGCCTAGAATCGATCCGAGTATAATCTCCCACCGTTTGAACGTCGACCCAGAACATAAGCCCGTCTGGCAGAAAAGGAGAAAGCTGGGGATCGAGCGAAACAACGTGTTCAAAGACGAAGTAAGGAGATTACTCGAAGCTGGCTTCATACGTCCTGTCCAATACCCCGATTGGCTCGCCAATGTCGTGAGAAAGAAAAACAGGAAATGGCACATGTGTGTTGACTTCACTGACCTCAACAAAGCTTGCCCAAAGGACAGTTATCCGTTGCCTCACATCGATAGGCTCGTCAATGCTACAGCTGGACACGAGATCTTAAGTTTTCTCGACGCGTTCTCCGGTTACAATCAAATCCTGCTACACCCCGACGACCAAGAAAAAACTGCCTTCATAACGGAGCAAGGGATTTTCTGCTTCAAGGTCATGCCCTTCGGATTGAAGAATGCGGGAGCAACTTACCAACGGCTCATCAACATGATGTTCGAGCAGCAAATTGGTAAGAACATGGAGGTTTATATTGATGACATGTTGGTCAAATCTCTGCAGGCAGATCTCCACGTTCAGCATTTGCGCGAATGCTTCGAAGTGCTCAGAAAGTATGGCATGAAGCTCAACCCAGAAAAATGCACCTTCGGGGTGGCGAGCAGCATGTTCTTGGGATATCTCGTGACGAAACGAGGAATCGAGGCGAACCCTGATCAAATAAAAGCATTCCAGTTGATGCCTTCTACTAGGACGAAGCGAGAAATCCAGAAGTTAACCGGACGAGTCGCGGCGCTAAGTCGGTTCATTGCCAGATGTTTTGACAAATGTCTACCCTTTTTCCAACTGCTCAAGAAAAATACTAAGTTTGAATGGAACGAACGATGCGAAGCTGCCTTCCAGGAACTGAAGAGGTATTTGACCACTCCTCCAATCCTGTCGAAGCCAAAGGACGACGAACCACTCTATTTATACATTGTTGTATCTGAAGCGGCAGTAAGTTCGGCACTAGTTCGAGAAGAAGAAGGGACTCAAAAGCCAGTATTCTTCGTGAGCCATTCGCTCTTGGATGCGGAGACCAGGTATTCAGTCATCGAAAAGCTCGCACTCGCAATAGTCATGTCAGCCCGAAAACTTCGTCTGTATTTTCAGGGGCATACTATTGTAGTGTTGTCAACATACCCAATGAGGGCAATTTTGCACAAGCCGGATGTATCTGGTAGGATGACGAAGTGGGCGAGTCGAATTGACGGAGTTCGACATCGAATACAAGCCCCGTACGGCGTTGAAAGCGCAAGTGCTTGCAGACTTTGTAGCTGAACTGGCTGGCAGAACCGAAGAGGGAGGATTGGAGACGTGGATTGTACAAGTCGACGGATCAAGCAACGAGAAGGGTTCTGGAGTAGGAATAGTTTTGAAATCGCCAACCGGTGAAGAAATCGAACAGAGCTTTCGATTGGGATTCAAAGCTACCAACAACGAAGCTGAATACGAAGCCCTGATAGCTGGAACAAGGCTCGCTGCTGCGCTGGGGGCTACCAAAGTTCATTTAGAAAGCGACTCTGCCCTGGTCGTTAATCAAGTAAATGGAGAATTCGAAGCTCGAGACGAGAAGATGCAATTGTATTTGAGTTTAATCAACAAGCTGAAAGCTCAATTCGATCACTTCGAGGTCAGACACGTGCCACGAGAACACAACTCCAAAGTCGATGCACTGGCTAACTTGGGGTCATCTGTCGACGTAGGCGAGAGAAGAACGATTCCTCTGGAACTACTCGACAGTCCTAGCATTGCACCGATGGAGGAAGCCCACTATGTAGATCCCAGAGACGACTGGAGAACCCCTATCCAGATGTATATCAACGAAGGATGGCTCCCTGAAGATAAATAGGCTATGAGGAAGATCAAAGTACGTGCTGCACGGTACTGCCTCATAGATGGGAAGCTATATAGACGCTCCTTCGTCGGACCTTACCTCCGATGTCTCGCAGAAGATGAGATCGAGAAAGTGATCAGAGAAGTTCATGAAGGCTCCTGTGGAAATCATTCTGGCGGGAGGTCGTTATGCAACAAGGTGAAAAGGCAAGGATTTTATTGGCCAACCATGCAAAACGATTGCGAAAATTTCGCTCGAAAGTGCGATAGTTGCCAGAGGCATGCCCCCATCATACATCAACCAGCAGAAGAGCTTTCGTCGGTAAGTTCGCCATATCCGTTCATGAAGTACTCGATGGACGTTGTTGGACCTTTTCCCCCAGCTCCCGGACAAGTGAAATATTTGCTCGTCCTTACCGACTACTTCTCCAAATGGGTCGAAGCCGAAGCCTTTGCGGATGTTAAAGAACAAGACATCGAAAGGTTTATTTGGAGGAACATCATCTGCCGATTCGGAGTCCCACAGGAGATAGTCACTGATAACGGCTCTCAGTTTGTTTCGTCATCCTTCAAGAAATTTTGTCAAGATTGGGAAATCATTTTAAGTTTCTCAACTCCAAGATACCCGCAAGGAAATGGACAAGCTGAAGCAACGAACAAGACGATCGTGAAGAACCTGAAGAAGAAACTCGAAGCGAGAAAAGGGCGATGGGCCGAGGAACTGCCGATGGTATTGTGGGCTTATCGAACGACTCCAAGAAGGGCAACTGGCGAATCGTCTTTTTCGCTTGTGTATGGAACAGAAGCCGTTATTCCCGCGGAGATAGTTGCACGAGACCTACGAGTCGATTACTCCTTGTTGAACGAAACAAGGAATGATGAGATGATGCAGGATGCGTTGGACTTCACCGACGAAAAGAGGGACAAAGCCTTGTATCGCCTTGGATGCTACCAGCAAGCAGCAGCTAGGTATTATAACAGAAATGTGAAGCCCAGAAGATTCGTCGAAGGAGAACTTGTGCTCAGAAAAGTCTTCCAGAACACAAGAGAAGCCAACGCTAGAAAATTGGCGGCTAATTGGGAAGGACCATACCGAATACGGACTGTTGTTCGAGAAGGTGTTTACAAACTCGAGAGGTTGGATGGATCCCATATAACGAAAAGCTAGAATGCGAATCACTTGAGGAAGTACTATATGTAGTTTTTCAATTCTGCTCTCGCTATGTAATTGAACTACGTCTGACTTGATTCTCGTGCAAGGGATACGTAGGCAGCTCGTGCACGTATAAACGAGTTCAGTCGCATTATTATATCAAATATTATTTGCCCTGATAAACTGACGAGTTTTTTGAGTTTGATCTTCAGGAAATAATTTTCTCGACGTTGGATTCAACCAGATCGATCCAATCATAAAGTTGCTATCTTTATGGCCAACTTCGGACTCGACCACGTCGATCCGGACTCTCCATCGCCATCTTCATGGCTCGACATTGGACTCAACCAGATCGATCCAATCACTAAGTCGCCATCTTCATGGCCAACGTCAGACTCGACCATGTTGATCCGGACTCTCCATCGCCATCTTCATGGCTCGACATTGGACTCGACCAGATCGATCCAATCACTAAGTTACCATCTTTATGGCCTACTTTGGACTCGACCAGATTGATCCAAACTCTAAGACATCATCTTCATGAACTTCGGACTCGATCACGTCGACTAAATAGCCAAGTTTTGGTCCATCTACATCGACCCAAATCCTATTGGTCGATCCAAACTAATGGAGCAATTGTTTCAGTTGCAATTTTTAATCCATTTAATCGTTTCAGTGAAGAGAACATACGCTTCGTTCGTAATTCAAACTAATTTCATTTAGCCTAGCCGGTTGCAAACTCCGTTTATTATCCGATTGATTTTGTCAGTTAAGCGATCAAGATCTCTTATACACAATGACACGAAAAGCACAAATCCTAAAGTAATACGAAAATTTTGAAAGTACAATTTTGAATTTTCCAATTGTTGAATCGAAAGCTCTATTGAACAAAATAAAATTGTTCAAAAAAAAAAAATCAAAAGTCATTTTTTTAGAGTTCCCCTCCTTCAGCTGGATGGTTATCTTCGGGCTCGTTTGTTTCAACGGTCGATTGATTGGCGACTCCAGCAGTTGGAGCTGTTACAACTTCAGACTCAGAAGGAATCTCGACGGTGACGTCTTCGTGGTCAGATTCGACTTCGACTGCCTGATCGTCCGTTGACAGCACTTCCTGAAGTTCCTTTATCTCTTGGTCGATTGCATCGACGGAAAGCTTGTCGGATTTGAATTCGATCATGGCGTCGAGTCGTGCCTTGAAGGAAGAGGTACCGTAGACCTCGAGCAGCTGCTCTTTGATATCTTCGATGTCCTTATCCTTCGAGGATATCTTCTCCTTAAGACCTTTATTCTCCTCTTCCAAAAGCCGAATCTTGCTTGTTGAGCTTAACACCTTGCTACTCACCCTGTTCAGCGTGTCCATGGTGTCGTTAAGTTCCCTCTGTTTGCTCTCCATCTGCGACTTCAACTCTTCGAGCTTTTCCCCGAGCTCTTTGTTCTTCGACGCTCCCGTTCAAGTTTGTGCATTGCCTTGTTCGCAAAGAGGTTATGGAACATAAGAGCCTACGCATTTACAAAATTGTTGCGTTAGTTGATTCGATCGAACCAATGGGGCTACTTAAAAATTGTGATTTTACCTATCCCAATGCAGTAGCCGACTCGTTGTGTAGCCATGTAAACGGTTTCCCTCCAAAGACCTCCTCGTCTTTGTTGAAGTAGAAGTTGACTGCCGCTCTCGCCGTAACTTCCCGGTCTTGAAGGACGCTGGCGTCATTTGGGACATCTAGCGTCTTCTCTGAAGTAAACCCTTCGACATTTTCGACTGGAGCAGGAGGCTTCGTACCTTTCCTTTTCTTCGACGGTGGGG
This sequence comes from Artocarpus hirsutus, assembly GCA_946598075.1. Lineage (NCBI taxonomy): Eukaryota > Viridiplantae > Streptophyta > Magnoliopsida > Rosales > Moraceae > Artocarpus > Artocarpus hirsutus. The sequence goes on from CAMOHE010050182.1 coordinate 115,527, forward strand.
GCTGGATATCAAATAGTGTGGGAGGAGTCAGCTCAGACGGTTCGACAGGAGGCATCGTCTCCTTAGGTGCTGACGGTTCCTTATCTCACCCAAAGGAGGTAATGTCACCTTCATGGCTGATAAAGCAGCTTCTGCGAGATGAACGTCTTCTTTAGACAGTGGAGTAATAAATTTCGACGGACCGTATAGCCGCTGAAGTGCACCACGGCATACGAACACCCAATCGACTCGTTTTGGAAATCGAATAGGAATACTTGTGGGAATGCTTTTGAAATTCTTCCAAATCAACGAATTTCCAAGTCGATCGGGTTTTGAAATTTCAGCCCAGGTCTGATCCTTTAGCGCGAGCAGTGCCTGAAGTTTCGATTTGAACCTCTCGCCAACTGGAGCTGGGTGGTTAAGCTCGTAATCTGCAAAAAAGAGACGTACTTAAGATTAGTTGGAATTACTGTTTGAAACAGTTGAAAGGATTGAAACTCACCAATATGACCAAAGGCAAAAGGAAAAGGAACTCGAGTAGAAAGCTCTCAAGAATCGTGGTTAATCGACATGAAGAAGTATCGCTCTTCCCAACATCTATCCGCATTAGCGAACTCTCCTATAAGCTGTTTCGACTGTCGATATACAAAATAAAATCGACCTGGGTTCTTACTATTCGACTTCAGATAGTAACATCGAAGAAAACCATATATGTCAAAATCTATTTTAGCTTCTTCGATTAAAACAATTAGTGCAATCAGGAGCCAAACTTCGTTCGACATGAGCTGCGTCATGGAGATATCGAAATGACCCACGGTCTCTAATATAAATTTGGGTATCGACAGTCGAAGACCTAGCTCAAACCATTTGCTGTACGTGCAAAACCAACCGTCGGTCTGTGTATCAGCCCGTTCGCCTTGGTAAGAAAGTCGAATCTCAACCGTAGGTGGGACCCCATACTTCATTCTTATCGCATGGAGATCCGACTCTGTGAGGACAGACTCCAGATTCTTTGTAAAGAATGATACCCCTTTTGTTGGGGAAACATACTTTCTCCTTTCGAATGGGTCGACGTCCTCGATTCTTCTGGAGGGTCCAGCTGGTTGGTTCCTTTCTGTCCCCCGGCTAGACGTTTCGCCAATCTCGGCACCTGCGGTCCTCATGCTCGATTCGATTAGGTTTTGTTGACGAATCATTTTGTCGACTTCCCTTTCGTCGTTGCTCGACCAAGGATCATCTCTGTTGCTAGAGCTCGAAGCAGTGGCCATTGATTTTGACATCTCTATAAAACACAACTGCTAAGGAAAATCTAGGGTTTCTAAGATAAAAAAGGTGCTGGACCCTAGAACTTAAAAGAACTTGACACAGTTCTTGAAGACCTTACAGTCGGTGGAGGCAAACAGCCCTGGCGGTTACTAATTTTCTTGAGAAACGTAGCGTATTCAACATCAAAATGCTCGGAATCGGGAGAATATCAAAGATTGTAGAAGGGATATTACAAGAAAAGATGAAAAAGAAGGAGATCTTGCCTAAAGGATTTGAAGGAACTGAGAGACGGAAGAAAAATCGTCCTAGAAATCCAAGAGAGAGACTAAAAATCCGAAGGAGAAAAATGGGTTACAGGAAAACGACAGGCTTGATGTACCCTCTAGAGCACCGTTTTGACGGTTAGGATCGCTTCAGATTGATCTGATCCAAAGGCTAGGGTTATGCGTCTTTTCGGTTTCCCGCTCAAACCGAGGCGGTGCCTTTTCGAATCTGACACGTACGTCAGCGTCGCAGTGATCATTAATGAATCGCCAGTGGCATGTCGACACGTGTCGCGGGTAGTTAATTGTCGTGATTTCCTAAGGGAAAGTCATGATTCTGGCACAAGTGAAGAGACGTCCAAGCCACGCGCAGTCGATTCCAGAATCGGATTTTCACTCCTATAGTCTATGACATGAGACTAAGGAGTGGGGGGCTAACTGTTGGGGTACAATTTGGACAGGCCCAAATTGACCGTGGGCCATGGCTGCCCAACAATGTTGATTGAGCTACTCAAACGGGTCGGACGATCGAATCGATTATTCGATTCGAGTGTTAATGACTTCCCAAACCGACTATTGATTCATTCAGAGTACCGCTCGTCCAGATCGTTTGATGAACCGATCGACTGGATCATTTGTATCGGTTCGACAAATAGCACGTTCCAACGTTTAACGTACGTTGAGTATAGGACCGGAATATGAGGAAGTAGTGGATTCTGCAGCAAATCATCTACCGACATGCATCCCAGTATCACAGTTACCTGCGAAGCACCACTCCACTCCATCTGATGGTTAAAGACCACATTTCAACTCCATAGTATATATATAGCGGAGAGGTGGCTTCGAAAGATATACAGAAAGATATACAGAAAAAGACACTCTGCCTGTTTATTTTCGTCCTGTTTTCCTTGTTATACTGCAATTTGTACACAGAATACCAGATAGTGAACTACAGTGGATGTAGCTCTTCATTAACAGAGTGAACCACTATAAATTTGGCGTGTTCTTTATTTTCGCTTTGTTTTCTTTCATTTAATTCTAATTACATTTGCATATCCGAGTGGACAGGTCCATCTAACGGTGATTTGAGGGCCCAAAGATTCTCAACTGTTTGATTCAAAAGTATCTATAGGAAAACCCGTCCACAATCATCGCTAAAAAAAATATAATGTCGTCGCTAAATTATGCCAATATTTCTCACATTTAGCAATGACTTATGTCATTGTTGAACATTTTAGTGAAAATTTACCCACCAAAATTTTCAAACACCCGCCATAAATTTGCGGGCTTATGTTTTAGCATATTCAGCAATGAGATTTGTCGTCGTTGAATTTTTGTAATCTCAACCTTAATTCTTTGAAACGTTGCCGTTTTATTTTTTGAGATTCAACGACGACATCTGTCGTCATTGAAAGGGCCAATACTTCCTCAATCCCTATTTATTCTTCAACACAGAGCCCTTTTTTTACTTTCCTCTCTCTCTCTTGAACTCTCTCTCCCTGCTCACTGCTTTTTGTCTTTCAAATTTTTTTGAAAAAATGCTTCCGATCAATCTTTTGCTCACCGCCACCCTTTGTGACCCCCGGGAGCTCCGCTGGTATTCTTCGTTGGTCGGATTGTCACCGTTTGCCACGCCAGATTGTCGTGCCCTTTGCTGTAAGTTTTTTTTTTTGTTTTTGTTTTTGTTTTTGTTCCATGATTTTGACTCATTTGCTGGTGGCTTTGGCCGAAGATTTAGTGGCTTATTGGAATGTGATTAAAATAAGAGATAATAATTGATTTGGTTGACAAATAGAATAACATTGCTAACTATATAGGATCGTATGATAGGATTTACTCAATCCAACACCAAGTTGATGAGTTTGCCAAGTGAACATGCGAGAAGCCAAAGAGCATTATTCTCAAAGATACCAGATATATATAAATATATAAATATAATATTGATCATGATCAAGGCCCTGTTGGCTCAGCTTATTAGAGACGCTGACCAAGGCTTTTGGGATGCCAAAACAATTGGTCTATTTTAAAGTTAATTTGTCAAAAATATGATATATTTGGTGGAGGATCCACGGCCTTTTCTTTTTCTAGGTTAAGAATATTTCATCATTATTTTTATATTATGGAGCACTAAATGCCTCATTTTTGCTTTGGTATGATCATCATTATCTTTGTTAATAAATGAATCATTCAACATTTCATTCATAAATTATTAATATTTAAAAAATGTTAATTTAACAGAGAAGTTTTTAAAGTAGTTTCAGGGTTAGATGACCTAGAGGAACTAATATGGTAAATTAATAAGTTTTTTGTTTTATTTTTCGCTCCCAATTGACGCCTCATTAAATTGCTTAATACTTTTGATATTAAGGTAGAAAATAGAGACATCATATCTAAAAAAGTTTTACGTTAATGTTGTAGTTAACTGAATATGCTAATAGTTAGATAGAACTTCTAGATTTATTTTGCATAAGAAGACAACGGTGAAAGTAGAACTTTATTTTGTGGCCCATCTTCATAATGATACTAATTTCTCTTGCAACCATGAAAATCTAATATGGTGAAATGCTATTGTTATTGTCACTCCCTTTGTGTTAAAATTCTAACTTTGAGCTTATATTACCAACGTGAGCAAAATTACAAATTCTTCAAGAAGCACAACACGAACTTATTAGATGAGTATAGGGGATTGATTTTTTTATTTTTACTTTTTAAATTTACCCAGCAATGGAAAGAGCTCATCTATCTAAGACAGGGTACTATCATAATTGAAGCTTTACGAATCTTAATCATAAGTTTTGTTTTGTCTTGTTTTTTGTTTTTGTTTTTGTTTGTTTGTTTGTTGTTGTTTTTTTTTTTTGGGGTAAAAATTAGTGATCAGTTCATGAAATTCAACTAGGGTAAATGGAGCTATTGCTGTGAGCTTGCGTTTATATTATGAAGCCTCTTTAGCATCCAAAACCTCAAGATGATTATGTGATTCTTGCTAATTTGTGAGAGACATAAAACATCCAAATGCACACGGTGCATTTAAACTGGCATGTTTGATCACCCCAGTTCAATTGCCATGCACTTTGCTTAGTTTGTATTATGTAACCAAATATTGTGAATGTAATATCATGTTTGATTCTACGTTCGATGAAAAGGTCTTTTGTGAAATTTATCCAAATTTATTTACTAGAAAATTTACATATTAATAAGTTAGTATTACATTTGACAATAGGATTGAAAACGTCAAAATGACAATTGACAATAGTTGGATTTTTGAAAATGATCGTTTTTTGGATCGATACTGGAATGCTGCAATGGCAATTTTGGAAAGAGCAAAAAACTACATGAATGAGGATGGGGAAGTTAGTTGTTCATGAATTAATTGTTTGAATATAGCAATGCAAACATTACCAGTGGTTGAAGCCATATAATTAACTAGGGATTTAGTTGCACATATCCTACGAGGATAAACCATGGAGAATCTTATAATGCAAACATTTATGGTGATGAAACACACGAATAATCTATTGACGAGATGCGAAACATCTTCGATGATGTAGTGGCAGCCAGCAATCACGTCAAACCAGAAGGGTCAAGTCCAATCGAGGAATACTAGTTTGGGTAGTTTAAAGAACTTTTAGTTGAGCTTGAGGTAGAGTTGTATCCTGGATGCGAAAACTTTTTATCTCTGGATTTTTTTAGTAAAATTGATGCATTTAAAGGTGCTTCATAGATGGACCAACAAATCATTTGACCCTTTGCTAAAGCTTTTAAATGAGGCATTACCAAAAGGAAACACTATTCTTGCTTCACACTATGGCCAAGATGAAGTTATGCAAGTTGGGTTTAGGTTACGAGACAATTCATGTATGCAAGTATGATTGTGCTTTATTCTGGAAAGAATATGTTAATCGAAACACTTGTCCTATATGTGATGAGAGTCGATGGGTGAATCTAAACACAAAAGGAAAGAAAGTGCCTCATAAAGTATTACAATATTTGCCTTTAAAGGATCGGTTGAAGCATTTGTATACATCAAGCCATGTTGCAAGAGATATAAGATGGCATGTAAATGGTCGATCTATGCAAGGAGTTCTGCAACATCCAATAGATGGAGAGGCTTGGAAGGCATTTGAACATAGGTATCCTGATTTTGCTTCTAAGATAAGAAATGTTCGTTTGGATTTAGTGGCTGATGGGTTTAGTTTGATTGGAAATATGCGTCAACCTTAGAGTATGTGGCCAGTTATCATGTCAACATACAATCTACCTCCATGGCTTTGTACAAAGGAACCATAGTTGATGTTGACTTTGTTGATTCCGGGACCTAATGCTCCTATAAAGGATATGGATGTGTTTTTGAGACCAGTTGTAGATGAGTTGAAAGAACTTTGGGAGCATGGATTGGTAATTCGTGATGCCTATGATAATACACCATTTAGGATGCATGTTGCGTTGTTATAAACTATCAATGACTTTCCTATAGGAAGCAATTTGTCCAATTGGAGTGGCTAGGGATACAATGCATGTACAACATGCAACAAGCAAACTCCTTTTAAGTATTTAAGGAGTAAGACGCGTTATACAGGCCATCGATGAATCCTTTCAATTTCAAATAGGATAAGGAGACAAACAATTTGATGGTATGGTAGAGAAATGTTCCCCGCCTCCACACCTGTCTACTGCTGAAATATTAAATCAGTTAGAATGTGTGAGAAGTAGACTACCAGGCAAGCACATTGATTTTGGTAGAAAGAAATGTAGGCGAGAACCTTAGGAGCTGAACTGGATGAAAAAGAGTATATTCTTTGAATTGGAACATTGGTCAGATTTGTTGCTAAAACATAACTTAGATGTCATGTATAGCATGTTGGGCACAATATTGAATATCGATGGGAAGTTGAAAGACACAGACAAAGCAAGAATGGATCTAGTGACATGAAAATAAGGAATGAATTGCATCTTTATAAGGATGGGGATCCATGGATGAAACCTCATGCAGACTACACTCTAACTCCTATAGAGTAGAAACAATTTGTGCCTTTATTAAATCTGTAAAGTTTCTTGATGGGTTTGCAGCAAATTTGAAGAAGAACGTCGATGCTAATGGTAAGATCACTAGACTTAAATCACATGATTGTCATGTGATCATTCAACATCTATTATTGTTTGGTATTCATCTATTTTTGAAAAAAGAGATCACTGATACAATTGTTGAACTTTGTTATTTCTTTTAACAAATTTGTTCCAGAACCCTAAAGATCTTTGATTTAGAGAAAGCTGAAGACCAAATTGTTATAATATTATGTAACTTGGAAAGAATATTTTCGCCTGTATTTTTCAATATCATGGTTGTAACGCCCCCTTTTTCGGACGTCATAGATGTCGTTGCATTCATTTCACAATACTTTTATTAATATGATAAACTATTTAATTAAAAGTTAATTTGAAAACATAACCCAGGATCCATGCGTTTTTTTTTATACATATGAATATACATCAATATATTACTCATTTATAAACATTCCTTAAATAGTTTATCTCACCAAAATAATCAAGTCATAAAAAAAAACATGGTCAAAATTTCTTACATAGTTCGGCATGCCGAACTTGTGACTTCGGCAAGCCAAACTCGACCGGCAGGCCAAAGGTCATCCATCGGCAGGCCGCCTAAGGCTTTGCAAAACGGGGTTTTAAAATCAACAAAATCAACAGGCCGATACTTGGCAATCGATAGGCCAATTAAAGTTCTTTGGCAGTCCGACCAGTAATGGTCGGCAGGCTGAACTGTTAAAAAAAATTTCATTTAAAAAAAAAAACCAGTTGAAAATCTCAAAGGCGGAAGGCATATGATAAAACTATAAAGTTAAAATATCATAGTTTAAATTTTAAAAGTCCATTAAATAAACATATTCAAAATTATAAAACATAATTCAAATTCTTAAAATTCAAGTAATAAACATACTCAGAATCGTAAAACATGGTTTATTTCATTAAAAATCTCTTTCTTGGCGTTTTTTGGTTTGTAATTCATCTTCCTTAGCTCACACGCCTGTTAGTGTTCTCCGCCTACTCCAAAACTTTCTTACCCTTATCTGCAACATGATGTAAAACTTGAATAAGCTAATGCTTAGTAAGTACATTTGTAATTCTCACAACTTAAAACATTTCGTGAACATCATCAACATCATCATAATAGTGCACTAGGCATAGTTTCATAAGGAACATATCTTGCATTATATCAACCATATTAAAACTTATTTGTTTTATCTTAAGGGCCCAAGTGTTGCACCATAACGTTATTATAGGCGCGCCGTCATGAGAGGAGAGAGGTAGTTAATCCCAAACCAAACATGACACATAACTTAACATAACGTAACATAACATATCATTGGGTGTGCAACACTTCTTTAGGTGATACATATATACATACTTATATTTTCATACTTTGAAAAACATTATCATCAAAACATGCATAAACTTTCATGCCTTAAAACTTCATAATAATACTTCATGAAAAATCATCATGAGAAATCATCATAAAACCATCATAAAAATGGATTTCAAACTTTTCTTAAAATTCATACTTTCATAAAATTCATCATGTTGTAGGTGAGAATGTACTTACCTCTTAAAGCTTACTTAACCTTAACTTGTAGGTGACGACGCCACGGTCTCGATGTGCTCACTTCACATTGTGTTCATGTCATACATTCATAAAATGGCAATTAACATTTATTTTTAATGAATTAATTACCACAAAATAACATTCATTTCATGTAACATCACATTTACATTCATTTCTTGAAAACATAAATATATATCATATTTCATTAACTTAAAAGCATTTTAAACAAAACTATCAACACAAATACATTTCTGACCTTCATGAATTTATAACTTAATAACTTAACATACACGCATAATTTGAGTACCAAATTTGGCAGGAATAAAGATAATACATAAAACTATCACCATGATTTTTCTTTAGTCATAAAAACTTCATTTAGTAATTTAAATAAATCACATAACATTCACTTTCAAAACTGCCAGCAATAACAAAACAGTGAGCAGTCCACACTTGCATTCTTATAATAAATTATATACATTCTAAAATAATTCCATAAAAATACTACATATAATAGACATATAAAATTACAACATACCCAAAAATTAGCTTCAAATAAATTCAACACAATTCAAATCATGCTTTAGACGGCAGAGACCAAAAATAGCCACAAACAAATTGGACAGTGAGTTACATGAAATAATCAGTGCCAATTAATTAAAATAAACTTATTTAGACCTCAAAATTCATATGATATCATATTGACATACAATTATAGTAGCACAAAATTTATCATCACCAAATAAAATTATTTTAATCATACAAAAATATTACACAATAAAAGTTTAACAAATTTACCGTTTAAAATAGTCTAAATACCTAGCATCCATAAAAATTTCATAATACATAAAATATTAATCAAACCATCACCAAACTTTCTGGTCCATAATTTAATATATATATGAACATATTTACCAAATTTTGTGAAAAATAACCTTCATTTGCAATAAGAACAACATCCTTACATTTGTGCAACACAACCGATCAGTAATAATTTATTGTGAAGGATGGAGAGAAGAAATTTCAAAACTTTTTATAGAAAAATCAAAATAATGTGAAACTTGGAGAAATATCACATAACACATGTATAAATAACATACTAAAAATTCAGAGCAAAACAAAATTCCTAGACAAAGATATTGCAATTAGATTGAGGAGAGAAATACAATTCAGAAATACCAAAAAATGAGTTCTTACCTCAAAACAATTTCTCTTCAAAACTCCTTGAATTAACGCCAAAGAAAATATGATATTTTTAACAAATAATAGCAGGGGAAATTTGAAAGGGAGAAGAAGAAAGATGAACAAGATGAAGAGAGAAAGAATGAGAGAGAAAGGGAGAATGTAAGAGAGAATACGTGAAAGGGAGATAGAGAGAAAAAGAGCGTTATAAAATAAATTTGTTTACGTTAAAAAAAAAAAAGAAACTCCCACTCTTTACATTAATCAGAATTTTTTGATTAAATTAGGGCCAAAATTCGTGTGGGAAAGGAGGAGATTAAGGCAAAATCACTGATTTAGCTCCACTTACTATATTTTGAAATTTTTAAAAGAGGAAACCATAACAATTAAATCCAATCAATCAAAATTCAATTGTTTCTTTACCAAAATTAAAGAAATCATTCCAAAAATATGTCAATTATTCAAAATAAATCATCCAATCACATAATCAACCTTATCACAAATTTTATGAAATTTTTGCCGACTGCACGTCAGCTGTCATCAGCCTGCCGATGTCCCACTTCGGCCTGTCTATCTCTGAAGTCCGGCCTACTGATGATATACCATCGGCTTGCCGTTCTGAGGGAATCATTTTGGCCTACCGAACTAAAAGGTCTGGCCTGCTGATCTGGCCTAACATACCAAAATCATCCAAATCATTAAATTATCATAAAAATATGATTAAACATATAACATTAATAACATGAATACTTGAGCACATCAATTTCACGTGAGCACCACCTGCCATAGCACTTAAAATAAAATGGTTAACACCATTATGTCATATATCATAACTCATATCATAAATATAACACTTAACGTCGTTATTATCATGACATAATCCATTACATGAATATTAGGCGGGTGTTACAATGGTTCACTTGGCTTTGAATTTGCCGAAGGAAGCCATGTAAGGGGGTCCTGTTCATACAAGGTGGATGTACCCCTTCGAGTGGTATATTGGGTCACTTAAGCAGTATGTTAGAAACCAAGCACGATTGGAAGGGGGTCAATTATAGGGCTTTTGTTGTGAATAAGGCTTTGACTTTCTGTTCACGTTACTTTCATGGTATCAAAACTAAGTTCAATCGGCCTGAAAGGAACCTGCCTGATCGTGATTTTGCTCCAAAGAAAAACTTATCAGTCTTCCAATCACAATGCCAACCAATGGGAAAGATTGTAGCAACTCAATTAGATAAGCAATTAAGGAAGAAGGCCGTGTGGTATATTTTAAACAATTGCCCCGAAATATGAAGATACATAGAGTAAGTTTAGCTCTTTAATTGTTAACTTTCTACTGCGTAATGTAACATAATTTTTATGAGACCTATTTCATGTATAGGGAGCACTTGAGTGAGCTTGAAATTATTGGTAGAATAACTTGAATAAGGTTTAGATTGATGAGTTTTTGGCGTTGTTTTACAAAAAGGTCAAAAATTATTTTTACCTTTTTAGGTGAAAAAAATCATAGTTAAAGATTTAGTAACAATAATAGATTTCTCATTACAAGTGTACAATTTATGGAAAAATCATTCACCTGAGGCACTGATGAATTGCTTGCCTTGGCGTCTGGTCTCAATGACACTGTACTACCGTACTCCCCTTGTGTGGTAAATAGGGTTAATTTTGTGTGCAACAATCATGATGTTTAACAAAAAACACAAAATAGTGGGGTTTGTGTACCTGGTGTTGATGACAACACATATTACGGTCGACTAGAAGATGTGAATGATTGTTGTGTTGTTTAGGTGTAAATGGTTTGACATTGATCCAAGAAAGAAAAGATCTTGCATACTAAAAACTTGACGAGTGTGTTTATCGATGCTAAGGCTTATAAAGATGATCCCTTTATATTATCATCACAAGCAAAACAAGTGTTTTATCTTGAAGATCAGCTTAATGGCCCTAATTGGAAAGTGGTCCAATAGTTTGGTCATCAACATGTGTGGGATTTTCCTAACACCAAACATGAAGATTCTAGTTCAATTGAGGAGTTACAAGATGCTTTCTCAAATTTTGAAGCTACCCAATTTGGAGTCAACAACATTTAGAAGAAATGATGCTTATGCTAATGTTGTTGAGAATGCAACATTAATGAAGTGGGTCATGAAACTGATGACATTGAGGTTGACCTTGAGGTGAATGATACTTTACTAGAGTACGACAATGATACAAGCACAAAAAATGAAGATGAAGACAATGATATCAATTTTGAACAATTTGACGATGAGAATAGTAGTAATGGAGAATAATGTCCTTGTAAATTTAACTTGTTTCCATCATACTAGTTCTCAATGAACTTCATTTTTTATATTATTCTTTTTAATAAATACTGTCTAAATAACTTTTTGGTATCAATAGGTGATCCTAATGACTGGACCCATTGGTACATGTGCTAGATCTTCTAGAGGTGCAAAACCTCCACCAACGCCAAGAAGACTTCCAATAGATTGTGAGTTAGGTATGACTAAATACAATATGTCTTCTATCAAATGTATTATGACTTTTATCTAACATCTAACACTCTTGCGTTGCCTTGTTTTTTTTTTTAGTCCCTACTACTGGTAAGAAAGTTCGTGGACACACAAAGAATAAAGATGTCCATAAGATTGTTGGTGCTAGTAAAGGGAAACTTTTGGTATTCCTAGACACTCATAGAAAGACATATAAAGGCTTAGAGGATAATGCAACTTGCTTAAGTAATTGCATAGATTAGGCAGTGTAATCCAAAATTCCTCCATATTATGATAGTTGGAAGAAGGTTCTCGCAATATACAAGGATCAAATTTTGCCTCAAACATGGGGAATAATATTTCACATTTTATTTATAATATATTATTTTAGCTACCTTGTATTAATTGTGGTATTTATAATGAAATTACAAGATCTTTTTTATTTTTTTTTACTCTTATATCGACGACATCAATAGATCGTAATGCACAGGACCTAAATAAGGAATGAAAAAATGACCTTCATGAACACTTCAAGCGATTGGGGGGGGTGGGGCAGGGCAGGGAGCGATGCAGTTAATGTGAAGAAGCAACGCCCCGAAATGTACAAACAGAAGCAGAATGGGAGGCTACTTGTGATCGCTTCTACAGCGAAGCTTTTCAGGTTTAAAGTTATAAACTCTATTTTTGATGATCACTACATATATCAATATAACCTATTAATTTTAATAATTCATCTTTGAAATAAAAAATGTCGTTAACAAATAAAAGAAACAGAGTAAATATGAAGCAGCCAAGTCGTCATGGAACGCAATTGTATGCTAATTTGAGATATCAAAAGGTAGTAAATAAAAATTTGTTAAACTATGTTTCATTTATCCTTTAAGATATGTATTGTTCTAACACAAGTCTAACACAAGTTTATCCCCTCTATAGAGAAATCCTGAGACCGATGAGTTGCTTTCAATTTTGGAAAACTGGCGTCAGTGTCATCAATATTCAAATGGTAGATAGGTTAATGACACTACAGGGGCTAGATATGTAAGTCATATAACATATTAAGTTTCAGTTATGAAATTGTGAGTTGGATTGTAATTTACATTGTTAAATAAAATGTGTAGAATGAAATGCTTTAGATGTATACTCAACAAACCCAAGCAACTGCTGCTACTGCTTCTAGTTCGGGCACATCTCAGACAACACATCTCATGAATGAAGAAGTGATAGCAGAGAATGTGTTTGGATCGCATAGAGGGCATAGGAAAGGAGTGGGCCCGAGGATGAGAAAAGACATCCTTACAACAGCTACTCTTGAGGAGGCTCGCTCACAGCAACCACAAGTCCCTCCACAAGTGCAACAATGGATGGAGGAATAATCTTAATATAACACGCAACAAACTCACTATCAAAATCAAATGATAGCTATAATCAAGTGTTTACTACCAGATTTAGATTTACCAATGCCTCGCCCCCCCCACCACCACCACCACCTCCTCCACATGTTATGTCTTCCTATCCACCTCAAGAAGAAAACAATGATGATGAAACCGCTAATTTAGGAGGACTTTTATGATTAGACTTACTTGTTGACTTAACATATAAACTAATTGTCGATATAATTTTATTTTGTTTATATCCAATTTTATTAGTTATTAGTATGATGAGAAATGAAATGAATGTATTTCGTGAATTGGCAGTTATTTGCTTGCAGGTTTATTATGGTTGGGAATAAAATTTTAAAACAATTAAAAAAAAACACTGACGACAATTGTCGTCGCTAAAAATTATTATTAACTTTTCAGGTCGTCGCTGAAAGTTAGTTTTAGCTACGACAACTATCGTCGTGAAACATATTTCAACTACGACTTTTGTCGTCGCTGAAACTAAATTTCAACAATGACTTTGTCATCAGTATATCTATTCAGCGACAACAAATGTCGTCTCTGAATAAGGACATTGATGATACATTATCGTAGCTGAATGTGTATAGCGACGGCATTTGTTGTCTCTGAAAGTATATAGAGATGATATTTGTCGTCGCTGAATTTAGAACAATTTTTAAAAATTTAAATTTTGTTCTTAATTAGTGACAACTTTACTTATTAGCGACCATATTTTGTGACAACAATGTCGCCGCTATATAAGATTAGCTACAACTATTTTAGTTTTAACGAAGACGATTATCGTCCCTAAATTGTTCTTTTCTTATAGTGATGGTGGAAAGTAAATGACATGGCACATAATACTGGGGATATTTTGAAAAAAAAAGGGTTAAAGAAAATTTAAAATTAAGTAAATGACCTCTTTTTTTTTTTGCACCAAAAAAAGGCATTTTTTGAGCTTCAAAACTGCTCTAGCTTTTTTCAGAGAAAAGAGAAAAAGGACTATATCGATGAGAGAGACCTAACCAAGATAGAAACAAAAAAAAAAACTTGAACTGTTTTGATGCTCAAAAAACTAATTTTAATGCAAAAAAAAATGATTAACCAAATAAATTTTTTTAAAAAAGTCATACTTAAAAATCTTCACGTAATATTGACATTGTTTTAAGCAACGTTGTAAGCTGCAAGTTTTGACCATGCTTTTAAAGCATGGTCGTATGCTTTTACCATGCTTTTCATGCACAGTTGTATTTTTTTAATCCCGGTCATAATTCGACAGGCATGTAAAGTGCTCACAGATTTGGCTTTTATTTTTAACTTCGATCAAATTCTCACAGAGGTGTATCGTGTCCTCCACTGCTACACATCTGGTGCGAAATTATTACTTTTAACGTTGATTATATTGCAATCGATGGGGAGTGTTCCTGTTTCATTTATATGATCTGCCAAATATTAAAATACTAGCAGTTTACAGATTTTTATAACAAATTCTCACATTATACTGAATTTAATGTTTAAAAACTACAATATAATGTATTTAACTAAAATAAATATCAATTAATCATATAATATAATTACATAACAAAACGAATAGAGCTCCAAAATATAAAGTTCTTAACTAAACAATTTCATAAGCTCTCCCACGCATTCATCGCGAATAACATCCAACTCTTTTACTGCGTATTTTTTATCTAAGTGTGGCATGAATAAACACAATTTTTAAAAGTATAGCATAACATGTAATTTTTTTTGTTTTTATTTGCATTTATTTTTTTAATATTATTCTAATGTTTTAGTTTTTGTAAATCCTCTTTCTTTTTTTTTCCCAATCAAAGTTTTGATTTGTTTTGTTTTTTTTTTTTTAAAGAAACCTTCAGGATAAAAATCCTGAGCTCTATGTGAATGGATTGACCTATGAGTGAGTTTCTAAGACCTTTTCTCTCTGATTTTTTTTCATGGATTCGTAGAAGTACTCATCACTCATCAGAAAAGGAACCAGTGGAAAGTCCAAAAGAGAAGTCCAAGATGGAGCAACACAACTTATTAACTGATTCATTTACTGTGAGCAGCAAAATTAATAGTACCTCAGACTCTCATAAAAACGGCATCTACTTTGAAAATTTCATATTTGACTAATAATTACGAGAGCTTCCCATTTTAATACATTGATCATTATGCTGTCAACTGTCAAAGGGACAAAATTAAAGCATGTTAAGTGACGGCAGTTAATATATTCATACATGCAAGTGTGCGAGCAATTCCAGATGGGATGACCCAAAGGGGCTACACGACCCATTATGTCTATTAGCAAGATACCATAAACAGGACCCACATTTTTATGATAGAAATTGAAGTAAATAACAGATTTTACTAGTTGATTAGCAAATAATGTCAGATATTTTAAAACATCAGAGTATTTAGTATATGTAAATAAATTAGTATTTTAAAATAAGCAAAAACTCAAAATAACCCAAATAGCACATACTGATTTTCTTTCTTTCTTTCTTACTTCCTTGTTTCTCTCTCTCCCCTCCCTCTTTCTTTTTCTCCGGTCTCTCTTTTCCCTCATTTCTCTCTCTCCCCCCTTTCTTCTTCCCCAATCTCTCTCTCCTACGAACAAACTCACAACAAAGCTCAACGACGACGGGTCTTCAACAATGACGGGACTTCGATGGCAATATCACAGCTGTGAAAGATCTTGCTGTCTTCCTCTCTCTCTTTCTCTCACTCTCTCCCCCTCGTCTTTCTCTCTCATTTCTATTTCAGTTGTGGTGCGGTCGTAGCATTTTTCGATAACAGTTTGACTTAGAAGTGCTAGAGTTTTTGTCGATGGTCTTGTCTGAAGCAAATAGATCCAAGGGTAAGCTTTAACAAGCTGCGAACGATGGGGTGCGAGGACCATTGGTCGCAGATTTGTTGGTGAGATTGAAGACCTGTCAAGCTAAAGTTCGACTAATTGTCACCGGAGTTAGGAAGATGTCATGCCCCGGGGTACGGGAGGTGACGTAGTAGATTAATTAGGTTAATTAAATAAGAATTTAGTTAAAAACTGGGTTTTAGAATTTGATTTATAAATAAAAATGAGATAATTTTAAAATCGTTTGAATAGAATAAATTAAAGAAATAAAATAAACCATCATAATAATTAAGCAAATAAAAAAAACATTAAAAATATTTAAATATGAGGTGGAACGAGTATGAGTCCCACTGGCCCACATATTGTGCACGCACATGTAGTACTGACAATATTACAATACAACCACAGTCCATAATGAAAGAATAAGTTAAGATCTTACATGCCTTGATTTATTGTACTATAACCTACCCAAATCTTCTATTGGTCGTAAGTTCGGTCAGCGGACTTTTCTCCAATCCTAGGCTGATATCCACATATGGGTAAGATTTTAAAATAATAAAAACGTGAGCGAAAGGCTCAGTAGGACTATATCTTAAAATAAACAGATAAAGATTCTAATAGAACTTTCTTAATAAATAAATATTTAAATAAATCAAATAAGTATTTTCATTTACTAAAATTCCATTGAAAACAGTTTGTCAAAAGTACCTTTTTAATTCTCACAGACAAACCAAATATTCACCACCGAAATGGCCCAGCTGGGTTTCGGGACCTGCCTCCAAGGTCGTTCACTACACGACCTAATCTCTATTATGGCATCATGCCCATATATCTTTTTTTAATTATTAAAATCTCTGTTTTTTGAATATAGTCATTTACATTCTTTATGAAGTTCATTATGAACATTTCTCAATCATTCATCGAAAGCATTTGATAAAAATCCATTTTTGGCTTAAATCATTTTGAAATAGGGCTACCAAAAAAAAGGGGTAGAAGTCCTACCTCGATTTCGGTGTCGGTGTCTCACACCGTAATCCCAGTCTGCTATACGTTAGCTCCGTGGGTCCACATATATATCCTAAACGCATAGTAACTTAGTTCATTAGTACCTAACCCGAGGCATCCTATGTTGCCAAATTGTCTCATGGTGTCCTAGTGTGCCATTTAGGTTCACAAAATCATTTTATAAAGTTGAAATTTCAATCAGGGTTCAAAAAAGTGAAAACGGGTGAAAAATCACAAAATTTGAGTTAGGTTCAGTCGGCCTGCCGGTCCCCCCTGGTTCGGTCGGCCGAACTGCACAGTTCGGCCTACCGGAAGACCAAGTCCAGTCGGCCAAACTTTTCCAAGTTCGGCCTGCCGGTCGAATGAATCTGGCCTACCAAACACATGAATCCGGCCTGCCGAAGATTAAGTTTGGCCTGCCGATCTAGGAAATTCCAGAATTTCCATGCATAGGTCTCGGCCTCTTCGAACCCAAATCTTCAATACAACCTGTTTTTCTTAGTTTTTAGGCATGGATAATAATCAAAATTGATAAATAATCACTATTAAATACTTTTTAACTCATCAAAACAAGATTTAAGCAAGATTTTCACAAAAATCCAAAAATAGAGAAAATAGAGAAAAAATGAAAAATCTTGATTTTAACCCGTTTTTGAGCAAACGAAGTTTCAATTCTAGTTATTCTAAGTTACTCTAACCTAGATTGAAGCTTTTCTAAGCTTAGAAACGCTTAGGTTTCAAAATGCAAGAAAATTTGAAAAATAGAAATACTTTTGAATTTTAGAAACTAACCTCGAATCGAAGCTTTAAAACGATGTTTTTGTTGTTGAATCTTGTTCTCGAGCCTTCAATCTACTAACCTGAAGCTTGAAATAATTTTTTTTTAAAATTTTGGGAGAGAATGGGAGAGAGAGAAAACCGTGAGAGATAGTGAGAGGAGAGAGAGAGTGAGGCGAGAGTGAGATGAGGAGAGAGAAAAGAGTGAAATAAATAGAGGAAGAGAGAGAAAAGTAGTTGCACAAGACTATGTGCAACTACACACTGTTTTCAAATCAAATTGTTTTATTGAAATTTAAATTAACAATTAAAAATAATTAAAAATAATTAAAAATCATTAAAGGAGTAAAATAACACAAGTTTACTAAATTTTCACAAAATAATCAAATTAAATTTAAAATGCTCATTATGGCACACTAATCTACCATTTAGCATTCTAATATCATTTAATTAATTTCGGGGTGTTACAAAAGATCAATGTATGTTGTACTTAATAGGGGAGGCGGTGTTGACAGGGGACCATGCATGTCGGAGCATGGTCGGAGTGTGATTGGATGGCTCTTTTTTTTTTTTTGTTTTTTAACTCTTTTGAATTCAGATTTTGTATTCCATCGTAACTCCTAGTAAAGTTTATTTTTGTAGATATGGTGTCTTCTGGCTGCCGGTGATGTTGTTGGTGAATATTTGAAGACATGGTGTTAACCAAAAATATGGTATTTCTAGGCCTCCGGCAAGGTTGTCGGTGCCAATGACGTTCGATGATATCACTTGCAAAATTTTGTATTTTCATGTGAAATATAGTATTTCTCAGCTGTTGGCAACATCATCGTTGCTAGTGAATATGACAAATTTATCAGTAAAATTTTGTATTTACATAAAAATATAATATTTACAAGTAAATACTGTCGTCATGGGTAATTTTTTGTATTTATATAGAAATACAATATTTAATAGTAAATATAATATTTCCTAGTATTTTTCTTATGTTTACATAAAATACAATATTTACGAATAAATACAGGATTTTTTGGCCTTTGGTGATGTCACCAGTAATTTTTCATATTTACATAAAAATATAATGTTTAAGGATAAACATAGTATTTTTTGGCCTTCAACAACATCCAAATAATTTTTTATATTTATGCAAAAAAATTTAGTATTTACGATTACGGGTAAATATAGGGTGCGTTTGTTTCGTAGTTTGAATCACGGTTCGAATCATTTTGCTATAGTATTTTCTCTCACAAAAATTTAAATCTTCATTCAAATCTTTTATTCAAATCTACAAACCAAATCTTTTATTTAAATTTTCATTTTGCTACGGTTCGAATCATAGTGTTTTTTGGCATCCGAAGACATCAATTTTTTATTATATGGAAATATAATATGTAAATATTGTATTTTTTGGCCCACCCTCAATGCTAGTGAGGGAATAAAGAGATAGAGAGGAGAAAGAAGTAAGGGTATATTGAGGTTTTTGTGTTCAATTTCTCATAAGATAAACATTACTTTCTCATAAAAATTTATTTAATACATAGTTTAAAAACATATGCCATTATTTATCAATTCTTAGTCTAAACGTGCTATTCCCTCCTTTCGCCATTTTTATTGTGGGCAGTGCATGCAACGAATCCTGGCCATAATTGACAGGTTTGTGCTGGTGGGCTGGGTCAATTATTTGTCTTTGCAGGATTCCACGTACAAATTAAGCACACCGATTTCCAGATCCGGTTTTGAAACCAGTAATATCTATACATACACCAGTAGAAATTGGAGATTTAACTACAGAATGACGTGACACATTTTTTTTAGCTATTTCCAGCTAGCTTTAAAGAAGGGTTTGATATTTACACTGCAGTTAGGTATAAGAATTATTGGAAATTAGTAAATAGGCTACATGATTCAGCATAATATAAAACATTAGTGATATTATTAAAGAAGAATTTGACCATGTGAATTTACTTTTAAGCAAAGTTCTCATTTTCACCTACATCTCTAGATAATATCCTCACTAGTGAGGAGGAAGGTAGTTTAATATCTTATTTAAAGCTTTCACACACCATAAAAAAAAAATTTCTCGTTTCATTAAATTAATACAGATAAGAAGTGAAGAACTACAATAGTATTGCTTAATTGCCGTATCAATGCTAAATTTTAACATTTGAGTGGAAAAATTTGTAAAACCCATGGTTTTCTTTGAAAAAGAACAAAACTTTGGGCCATTTCAAAATTTTAAATGAATTTAGCAGAAAAAATTTAGTCTAGAAGGTTTGTTGTAAAAAAAAGCTCTCTTTCTCTCTTTCTCTCTTTCTTCCACGCCCAAAAACAACCTGCACAATCTGCTGACCTTTGGCCGCCACCCACCCACATGTGCCGACAATTGAGAAGCACTGCCACCTGAAACATTAGCTACTGGAGAACCATTGTCAGACGCGCCGCTAGCCCTTTGGAATGAAGGAAAAATGCCGTGGACTTTTGGGGCTTTTGTGGACGACTCTAGTGTCTTTCGGTTGTCCCTCTATCGACAAGCTACACCATTGAGTTCCTCTCATTGAGAAGAGCAAGACCGATCATACCTCAAGTCCATTGTTGCTAGAAAATTCTAGGCCACCACCATGCCTTCGTTGGTTTTGTGCCCCTTTTTCTTGCAAGCCAAGCATCACTTAGAGGAGCCAGCTTAGGAATCATGCTTTGGGCGTCGAGAGCTTTGTTTTAGTGCCAACCTTTGCCATCAACCATTCTTGGGACACCGGTCAATGTTGGTTGACCGATGGGTTTGATTGGTCGATGGTTGACCTCGACCACCGAAGTCCACAAGCAGCACTTCTGGCCTATTTCTGACTTTTTGAATGTGTTGGCGACATCAAAATTGTGAGTCAAAGCTCCAAATATAAAGTTGGCAAGTCAAACATTTGGCTGACAGCTTTGCTTTCATGAAAAAAGTCCTTTCCACATCAAATGATAAGGATTAAACTGGTAAGGACTCTATTACTCAACTTTCATGGTATTTTGTCAAATTATCTTGTGATAGTGCTATCATATTGATTGTTAATTTTGAGAGAAATTTGAAATTTATAATAATCGTTTGTTTGTTATTTGATTTATAAACCTATGAATGGAATTAGAGTTTTAGAATCAATTGATAAATAAAATTAAAAATAATACTACATGAATATTTTTTAATATACATATATAAAAACAATGAGATTAGACTATTTATGCTTTATTTGAAAACAAAGTTTTTATGTTTGACGAATGTTATATATCTTGGCTGATCAAATCCTTAAAAATTACTGTGAAATTACTGCTCTATAACTTTTGGTGATTTGTCATGACGTTACTTTCATCGATATAATTAACATTGATAAAATGATGATTATGATTGGATGTATGATTATGATGCAATAAATGTAACTATTCTGGGTGACACATCTTATAGTTGTATCTTCCCAAAATCTATTTAAAATTATTTTCTTGAAAGTTTGAATTTTCAACTTTAAGAAAATAAGCCGTTATGCTACCGAATTTTTGTGAAAACTAACTATCATGTGTAAAATGACTTAGGAGGGTTTTTAAGAGCTAGTTGGAAAATAACCAATTCTGTTATATGTTGAGACCTCATGCAGCAACGTCAGATGAATTTTAAGGCTATTTGAAATAATCTTTAAAGTTATATCTCAAGGGGTTTTCATTTATTGGGCACAACAGACATTGTATATAATTTCATACCACCATCGATGCATGGCCTATTACACAGGGTGCTCATTTGGAATACAACAGACATTCTTATACCCTTTCTTTCTTTTCTTTCACTAACTACTCTGGATATGAGTGACGAGCACATATTTTGAGTGTCTGATTGGTTTTGACAAATTGTGGACTTGATGAATTTTTTTGCTATTTTTGAGAATTCGTTTATCCATTTTCTAAGTAATTTATAAATATTAAAAGTAATAAAAACTAAGAGGTGAGTAATAGATTTCCTACTAGGTACTAAGTGCTCACCCCGTCATGTTTTCCTTTAGGTTACTTAACATATAATGTCATAAGGCATCGCCAAGACATTTCACTACTCGACTGGTGTATTTATCTTTTACTCTTGACTAAGATTAGACTTTGGTTTGTGGACATTACATGGACTGATACGTCCTAGTAGAATATTGGTTATCCATAGATTTTTGAATTTAATCAAAGCTGCGTAGCTGTAGTTTACTTTATTTTTTTATATTTATCCTATCATTGAATATGTTTATTTAAATTTTGTTTGTATATTTCATTATTTTCTTTTAAAGACTCTAAAACAAAATTTTAAATTTTGTTTATTTAAAATTTTATGGGTCCAACTACATTTTTCAATTTGTTAGACTTTCAAGATCTTTAAAATATCTTTCAATTTAGTTAGAAGCCCCACTTTTGGGCCATGACAAATTTTAAGTGTTAGAGCATGGTTTTAAGTTGCTCGGAACTACAACCTGTTGGGTTTTATTTGATTTTACTACTGGCAAGTTGTATCAATAAGAATGTGAACTCCATGCACCAGTCTATTAAGTTAATAAGTTTGTTGTTTGTTGTCTTGATTCTTGAATTCTTGTTGAAGTTTCTTTCGTGTTTTAACTATCTGAATTCCTATTTTATTTGACTTATTACCTTCATTTTAAGGTATTATTGCAATTGTCACCTTTAATTTGCCTTGTTGAATGTGTGTGGAATGTCATTTATTAAAAAAAAAAGAGAAAGGAAAAATGGATGGATTGATACTTATTGGAATTTTCAGAAAGAGAATTAGCAAGTGTGGTTTAGTTATTTTTTTTTATTATATTCTTAGTTTTCCTTCTTAGATATTTAAAATAAGATGAGCTTTCAGGTAATATGAAGTATGTTTTTAGAAGATTGGATAATTCTCTTCTTGTTGGTTGGGTGATGGTACTAGTCTCTCAAATTATTCAAAAAAATCTCGTTTTAAGCATTTGATTGTGAAGTGTTTGGGTTTAGTATGTCACTATAGTGACATGTTAGGGATGGACTTTACTCGGGTCGTGAATTTAAGCATTATATATTAAGGGGACGTAGAATGCATTGTAAAATGATTTCTTGTCCATTTTGGGAAAAGGAGATTTCTGTTAGAATGTAAAAACTACAAGTCAGGAAATAAATTACATAGTTTGGATCCACTTTTTGGTTTATATCTACTATATTGTGTACATAATGAAGATTACGTTGTTCTGATAGAGCTTGAAGTTGAATTTGAGGATTTTTAGTCATGATTTAAGGGTTAACTTGTATATTTTTCCTTTAACTTTTGGTGATTCGTATATGATTTTAGGTTCTTTTTGTTCAGGATAATTAGTGTGATTTATCAAGGATCCTTGGTTAGAATACCAAATGTCTCAATATTTTCTTTGGGAGTTGTATATCAAATGCTGCTAAAATTATGATTTATTGGTATTGATGTTAGACCTAAAATTCTACACGCTAGTAACTCATGTGAGGTGAGGATATGCTTTAGCAGGCAAATAAATTCATACCTTAAACCATATGATACTAATTGGGCTTCAAAAAGAAATGATTGTTTTGAGGTGTTCTCTTAATTGATTGACATTTGATTATGTTACTTTTTAGGATTTAAAAATGATTTATCTATGGACCATTAGAGGCAACCTCTTAGCTTCGCCTTAGGTTAAGGATTGCATGTTAAGCGAAATATGAAGTAAGCTCTGATAGATTTTTTTGTTTACATACTAATTGATTGCGATGATTTAGTATGAAATTTAATATCTTTGGAACATGAGGCAAGCCTATCGATATATCCTACTGTAACCTTTGTTATTTGGTTTTGATTGGATTTAAGTGTTGATGTCATAAAGGAATGTCACAATTCTTTCTGAATAGGAAATGAGGAAGCCTATTAGTTTAGAAACTAAATTTGCTTATTTGGTATGAGTGACTAATATATATTTACAGAAGCTATTCTTGATATTGGTTAGGATTTAGGTTAGTTATGTTTAGCTTTGGAGGCTATTGATGATTGATTGATGAGTTTTGAGCATTGTGCATGTTTACTTAGATTAAATGATTATTTAGTTTTCTTATAACTCTTGATATGAAAATGACTCCAAGGTTACAAGGATTGTTCAAGTTTTGGGATTTAGATGTCTAAAAATAGTAGCCTTATAGTATTAATGTATACTTATATAAAGTTATGTGAATAAGGCATAGGGTGTTATTCTTAGTGGTTAAATGTACTCGAGATGATGAAATAGGATTTTCAAAAGAGATTGATATTTATAGAAGGTCTTGCTTGCTTATTGTGGTTCTTTATGTCTAATGATTTTGGGTTATCTTAGTATGTTAGGAATTCAAAATTTTAATTGTGTAGGGATTGTTTGTGGTCTACTTCTTGCTTGATATTAGATTTATGTACGTTGAAGAGTTTTTTTTGGAGCACTAGGATTTTATTTTTTTTATCCTATAGCATGCCATTTTACTTATGTTTTGTTGAGCTAGAATAGTTGAAATAAGGAATGCCCTCACCTGTTTATTTTTTAGCTTGAAGTGGTTTTCGAGAATTTTAGGGACAATTGTAAGATCGGTAGAGTGTAAAACCTATAGTTTTTATTTGGAAAAGAATTTAAAATTTTGGGCCATTGAAATTTAAAAAGTTTTGGGGAAGATATTTAGTCTAGAAGGTTCCTTGTAAAAAAAGGAGGAGCGAGGTGGGGGGGGGTGGTGTGGGGGTCAAAAATCCCTGTTTTCCCACCCCATCCCTATGTTTTTAACCTATCTCTTTTTTTCTTCCTCTCTCTTTCATCTCCAAAAACAACCTCCCTAATTTGCTACCTCTGGCCATTGCCCAACTGCACACGCTAGCAATTGCGAAGCACCACTACCTGAAATTTCAGCCATTGATGAGCCGCTGTCAGACGCACTGCCAACCACCTGGAGCAGAGCAAAAATGTCGTGGCCTTTTGGGGCTTTTGTAGATGATTTTAGCATTGCCTAGTTCTCCTTCCATCAACAAGCTACACTATTAGGTTCCTCTCATCGAGAGGAGCAAGACCCAGCCCACCTCAAGTCCAATTGTCACCAAAAAATTATGAGCCAATGCAACCCCCTTAATGGCTTTATGCCTCTTTTTCTAGCAGGCCAAGCATCACTTAGAGGAGCTGGCTTCAGAATCGTGCTCTCGACATCAAGAGCTTCATTTTGGTGCCAACCTTCGCCATCAACCATCCTCTGATAGGTCGACGATGGACCCAACCACCCAAGTCCAAAAGCTACACTTTTGGCCTATTTTTGATGTACTAAATGTGTCAACGACATTAGAATTGTGAGATGAAGCTCCAAACATCAAGTTAGCGAGTCAAAGTTTTAACCAACAGCTTTGTTATTGCGAATGGAGTCCTTTCTATCATTAAACGATAAGGACTAAACTAGTAGGGACTCTATTACTTAACTTTTGTGGTATTTTGTTGAATTATGTTGTGATAGTTGCCATCATATTAATTGTTAATTTTGAGAAAAAATTGAAATTTATAATAATTGTTTAATTTGTTGTTTGATTTATAAAACTATGAATGGAATTAGAGTTTTAGAATCAATTGATAAATAATACTACATCAATGTTTTTAATTATACATAAAAAGATCGGATTATACGATTTATGCTTTACTTTAAAATGGAGTTTTTATACTTTAACGAATGCTTTCCTCTTGGTTAATCAAAATCCTTTAAAATTATTACGCTATTGTTATTTTCTATAACTTTGGATGATTTATAAGTTGTCATGATGTTACTTTAATCGGTGATTAATGTTGATAACATGATGATTAGGATTGGATGTAAAATTATGATATAATATAACTATTTTGAGTGGTACATTTTGCAGTTATGGCATGCCAAAATCTCTTTAAAATTGTTTTCTTGTAGGTTTGAATTTTCAGTTTTAAGAAAAATAAACTGTTATGCTGTCGGATTTTTGTTAAAACTAACTATCATAGGTAGAATGACTCATGAGGGTTTTCGGAGCCAATTGGGTGATAACCAATTTTTTTTATATGTTGAGACCTCATACAATGCTATTGGACAAATTTTAAGGTCATTTGAAGTATTCCTCAAAGTTATATCCTTCAGGGTGCTCATTTTTTAGGCATAACAGACATTGTATATTATTTGGTACCACCATTGATGCATGGTCTATTCCACAGAGTGCTCATTTGGGGTACAACAGATGCGGGGTGCTCATCTGGAGCACATGTACATTTTTATGCCCCTTTTTCCTTTTCTTTCCTTACCTAACTACCTGGGATGTGAATGAGAGGATTTGAGTGACGAATGTAGATTTTGAGTTTTGATTGGTTTTGACAAACTGTGAACTTGATGAATTTTATACTATTTTTGAGAATTCGTTTATCAACTTTCTAAGGAATTTATAAATACTACTTGTAAGAAAAACCGAGAGGTTAGTAATGAATTTTTTACTAGGCACTTTGTGCTCAACCCTTCACGTTTTCTTTTAGGTTACTTAATGTATAATGTCATGGGGCATCGTCAATACATTTCACTGCTTGACTGGTGTATTTATCTTACTTCTACTCTTTGCTCTAACCGAATTTTAGTGCATGAAAGCTACATGGAGTGCTACGTTCTAGTAAAATATTGGTTATTTGTTGATTTTTAATATATTTTTAGTAATATGATTTTTGAATTTAATTAATATTGCATAGCTGTAATTTACTTTATTTTTTTTAGATTTAATTTATCGTTGGATATGTTAATGTAAATTTTGGATTTATATTTCATTATTCTCTTTTAAAACTTCATAGCAAAATTTTAAATTTTTGTTTATTTAAAATTTTATGAGTTCAACTAGAATTTTCAAATTGTAGACTTTCTAAGATCTTCAAAATATCTTTTGATTTAGTCACTAGTCTGGTTTTTGGTTCGTGACAAAATTACTCTCCAATATGTGTTTTTTTTTCATATTCTAAAATTTTATATATGTTGTCCTTAATACGACAAAAGAATAACGTAAATCAAACTTTGACATTCGATTTCCCTTTACTTCTTAATTTATTTACAATTGGCATTTTCAACATTTTAAAATAGATGTAGATTTAAAATAAATTTATTTATTAGATCGCAAATAAAATAGCACATGATAAATGCTATTTTTATATTTTTTTTAGCTGAATACAATATTGACTTTAGTAATTTATTGAAGCTGGCCTTAACTTAAAAAAAAAGAAAAGAAAAAGAATTACTTAAATTGAAACTATAGTATAGAATGGTTCAAGATGAACTCTAACCGGATTTTTTTGGTAGTTAACTCTAACCAGATTTGAACAACGAGCAATATACAGGTCTTTTAGAGAAAAAAGAAAAATGAAAGAGTCCATAATTAGAATGTAAATATATCCAAAGCCTGTAACAACCTGAAATTTTAATGCACTGGAAATGCATTAAATTAAGGATTAAATTGAGATGAAAGTGTAAATTAAGGAAGAATATCGTATAATAACATAGAAATTATACGGTATTGGAATAATACAGTGTAAGAAAAATACACTGATGAAATTATGCAGTATGAAAATTACATTGTAAAAGTAATACAGTGTAAGAATTGACTGCTGTAAAGTCACACAGTACAGAATTGGACTGTGTAAAAAGTGTTTTTCACACTTTTTCTTATAAAAGCAAAAAGAGAAAAAAAAAAAAAGAAAAGAAAAGGGAAATTCGAGGATAATCTCGCACTTTCTCTCTCTTCTTTCTCTCTCTAGTTTCTCTCTCCTCACACAAAAGTGACTTTGAGATTTTGAGCTCCGTTTTCAACACCTCCCATACCGTTGGAAAGATCTCGATGAGCTGAGTTTAACGATGTGTCGAGAAGCCCGAAAGGCCGCTGGAGGAAGGCACACGCGCCGCCCAAAGTGGCGGTGGAAGCCAATTTTCCCGAGCTAAGATCTTCGCCGTCCGACCACCAATCGAGGTGATTTTGGTCTCTATGGACTCAGGGTGAAGAGAGGAGCAAGATGGTACCAAGTTACCAGCTCAATTCCAGCTGGAAGGCCTTCGACGGAGCCGCCCTAGCTCCGCCGTGGCACCACCGCGGGAACCGCCGTTCCCGGCGGCGGTGAGGTGCACCGCCGGTGCCAAAAGCTTCAGAGTGGGCCGGCCATCAAAAGCCCCACACCAATTGCACGACCCAATGGACGGTTGCTGGAGAACGAGCTCCGCCCGCCACCGCCGCCGTGGTGGCCACCGTCGCTGCCATTCCCAGCATCGTTGCCCCAAATTGATTGGGGGAAAACGCTCAGAGGCTCACGGGGAAGCTCTTGGAGCTTCCAATTTCACGAAACCACCACGGGAAGGCGGAGAACGGCCTCCGCCTTGGAGCGCCGCCGTGGTGGAGGTGGGACGGCCGTCCCACGCAGCGTCGAGCATCCCCACTATGGGGGAAATGCTCAGAGGGTCACGGGGAATGTTTTCCCCAGCCCAATTTCTAGGTATCATCGTCGGAAAATGGTGATCGGAACCACCGATTGTGGCCGAGGAAGTCGTGCCCGATTCTTATATATGGAGGCCGAATTTCATGAAATTGACCCCACCAATGGACTCAGGAGGGTCAATTTAGGGGGGTAGGCTCAAGCCCAGCCACCAACGAGGGCAGTTGACGGCGGTCAACCGCCGGTCAACGGCAGTCAACGCCGGTCAACGGCCAGCGAAGGCTTGTTTTGGGATTTTACAATCCGGACCTCCGATCGACGATCCGAGACCGCCTCCCGACTCGCTTTGATGCTCTGAACGCAACGGTGTCCTCCGTTCGAGCTAATTCCACTCCGATGAAAATCGTCCGGTACCGACTGTACACGGATCGAGGCGATTCAAACAGCAGTATTGGAGTCCAGAACGACATGTTAAAGAATGTATGATCTCCAGAAAGTATTCCTAGCCATGTATGGTAGCTCGAGGAGCACTGTAGAGGATGCTTCCTATACTGTGGAGACAACGAGGTACAACCGGACCCGCGTAGCTCGGAGTCCAAGTAAGTGACAGTCTCGCTTACAGTATGTACTGTATTAAATGCATTGTGATAGATGCTAAGTTTTAAAGATTTTAAGCTCAGTTAAGGAAAGGATGAAGGAAAATGACACCAAGGGCAAAATGGTCATTTTATGAAAAATGACAAAAACGGACCCGAAACGCCCGATGTCGGGAAACGTTTCTTAGTTATGAT
>CAMOHE010050183.1:0-56732 GCA_946598075.1 Artocarpus hirsutus
ACCCATATTAACTTGTTATTATGCAACCTATAAAACGTTAATGACTCGTAACCCGTCAAAGACCCTGCAACCTGTCAATGACCTGTAACCCGTCAATAACCAGTTTTAACCACACTAACCCGTGATCTTTTTAGCTTTGATTCTACATTAATATAACATAAAATGAATTTCCTTGAAATCAAATAAGTTCCATACTATAGCAAACAAAAAATTGTCCTAAAATTTTAACAACATTTAACAAGATAACAAGTCTAACAAAATAAAAAAGTCTCAAGGGATCAAGCAAAAATAATCTTATTATTGCTTATGAGTTAAAATTAATTTAGCTTGAAACTTGGTTTGGAATTTAATGAACTAGGGTTTTATCTCATGGGAATATTTGGTAATATAAAAAATATTTTAAAAACATTTAAATAATTAATAGTGGGTCAGACGAGCCATTTTAATGGCATGCGGGTTTACCCAAACAAGATTCATTTTTAGACAGGTCAGATTTAGGTCGACACCAAAAATAACCCGTAGTTAATTTTTTTTACCATAATTGTAAAAAAAAGTCAGGTACGTATTCTGTCATTATATCGTAACCCGTATTGCAGACCCTAATCACATGTCATTTTGTTTTTGCTTTTAATCAAATGCAAGTAACAAAAAAAGAATAAGAATGACACTTTAAATGATGCATAATATCGTTTGCTAGGAAGCCTGAAGAAGGAATGACAATAGAAAAAACACGAGTACTGACTTGTTTGTTTTGTCGGTTTAGATAACATTTTGAACTATTTTACTATAATATTTTATTTATAAAAGTTTAAATTTCCTTTTAAACCTACGAACCAAACAAACCTAGTCATTAATATGTATGAATATTGTGGTGTTTTTATTACTCCAAGAAAAACAACATTAAATAAACACATATTGTATTAATGAAAACAAGAAAGTGCATTTATTTATGACATCTCATTTGTAACTATCAAAACAATATGTAGATGAAGTAAAACTCACTTACTATGCGTTTGGAATGTTAATTAGGACTAAATGGTTCTAACTAACTATAGTATAAAATTCTCACATACTATAATTTTTAAACTAAAAACTTTAATGCTAACCAAATTGCCAAACACGTTATAGTTCTAACTACATAGTTTCAACTGTAAATAGTGTAAAGTTATTACATGCTGCAGAGTATGGCAAAATTTACCATGACGTAAAGTCTCATGTGTTGTCATATATGGTTCAAATAAAAAAGTATCAACTTTCTCCCAATAGTGGTGGTATTACCCTCCCCCCCCCCCCCCCCCGTTATCCAAAAAAAAAAAAAAAAAAACTACAAACATGCAAATAAGCTTGTTCAACTTTTTTTTTTTTCCTTGGCGAAACTATGCGTCGTTTCTTTCATTTCATTAAAGGAAAACGGCACTCGAACAACAGAATACGACCATTTAGATAATATGTTATTGTCTATGAAAAATAAAATTTCTCCTTACAAAACGACATATCATTCTTAATCAATAAGGGACGAGTTTTGGTGGAAGAGAATACAGAGACATCAAGAAACGACATATTAATCCTTCGTTTCATTGGTTGAATGAAACGGACATTGTAGATAAGGATCATGTCGTTTACTCACAAAGACAAGAACCAACGTCGAATGTAAACAAGCTACATATGTTTTACCTCGCGCACGACGACCGCTCGGTTACATTGGCGGTTTATTTCTCTCTCTACAAATATTCGACGTCGCTCCTTTTTTATCACACTGGAGTCTCTGGTCTCCGATCATTCAATCCTTGGGCCAAATTATTTTGAAAAAAAAAAAAAAGAAAAAGAAAAATTAAATCGATTACAAAATCACTAACAAACTCAAGCAAATCTCAAAGCTTAATTCTTTTTCGTTTCCAAAATCATGGGACACGGTATTCTTTTTCCTTTTTTTTTTTTTTTTTTGAGTTTTTGATGAAGGTCGAATAATGTTTCTTGATCATCTCTCGATTCGATTTTCCAGGTGATCACAAAGGTCGACCTAGTAAGAAGCACAAATCTTCTGCCAAGGTTTTTTTTCCCGTCTTTTTCCTCCATTAATGTCGTTTTCCCGGTGTTTTGTGTTCT
The DNA here is from genome assembly GCA_946598075.1 of Artocarpus hirsutus. Lineage (NCBI taxonomy): Eukaryota > Viridiplantae > Streptophyta > Magnoliopsida > Rosales > Moraceae > Artocarpus > Artocarpus hirsutus. The sequence goes on from CAMOHE010050183.1 coordinate 2,107, forward strand.
GATTTGATCAAGCAATGTATACAGGAAGAGCAGAGGAACGTCTTTATCGAAGACGAAGATGCATATTTCGGCGACGAAATGGACGATGATTTGCGCGATGGTGCTTTTTTCTCTCTCTTTTTCTTATTCTTTTAATTTAATTTATTTTTTCTTTTTGGGGTTTTGAGAATTTGATAATATTGCGATTGATTTTTGAAGGCGAGGGGAAAAAGAGGGATTTTAGCAAACTAGAATTGAAGCCCGACCACGCCAATCGGCCTTTGTGGGCTTGTGCTGATGGACGAATTTTCCTTGAGACATTCTCTCCTTTGTATAAACAAGCTTATGATTTTCTCATCGCCATTGCCGAACCCGTCTGCAGGTAATACTAAATTTCAAGCCTTGAAAGCATAATTAGAGACCCTAATGGCGTTTATGTTTTGGCGCATTGTTGAATGTTTGTTTTTGTGTGTGTGTGTGTTTTAATGATTTCTAGACCGGAATCAATGCACGAGTACAATTTGACCCCTCACTCACTTTACGCCGCGGTATCCGTTGGCTTAGAAACCGAGACAATAATAAGTGTTTTGAATAAATTGTCAAAGACTAAGCTTCCCAAGGAGATGATAGACTTCATATATGGTTCTACTACCAATTATGGAAAAGTGAAGCTCGTGCTTAAGAAGAATCGGTACTTTGTCGAATCCCCATTTCCGGAGGCAAGATATTTTTTTCGTTGTTTTCCCTTTTATCCTTACCTGCTATGCGTAAAGACTTTCAGGTTGCTAGTTTTTTGATGGCAATGAATTTGCAGGTGTTGAAGAGGTTGCTCAATGATGAGGTTATATCTCGAGCAAGGATTACTTCTGAGGTCAGTAAGAGCTTCTTGGCATTGCAAATTGTTTCCGTGCCACTTATTCTTAAGTTTATTGCTTGATTAGAGTTTTTAGATTCTTAAGGTTAGCTTACATGGATCTCTTATGGGTCACTTATAGCAATATTTGTCGTCATTATTTCTTTCTCAAGCTTGAACTTCATTATGCTTTTTAGAAATTCATACTTCATCAATTTTTTACATGTATTTAGAGTGTGCATTTTGTAGAATACTTATTTTGGAAAAAAGCATAAGTTTTGTGCATTTAGATTGCCGATATGTGCAAACATATCGGCAATCTACCCCTTTATATGTTTTCCCCATTTCTGCACACTGGCACGGTGGCACCTGTCTTTTCAAATCTATTTTAATTCAAGTTCTTTACAGGGTTCTCATGGAAATGATGGATTTACCGTTAGCAAAACTATGGGTGAGATGGGAAATGGTCCTGATAGTTTGTTGAATGAAGCTGAAATGGCGGCTGCAGCTGAGGAAAAAGAAACGCATTCCTTTGAAATTGATCCGTCACAGGTATTGTACGTGTAGTGGCAGTATGTTTAGCCCTATAGAGCCTTGTTTTGTCATGCATTCTATAAGTTCTACTGAAATTCTAGTTTTTCATTGTATCAGATCCATTTTTTAATGCCCTAACCTACTGCTAACGTCATAGTTCTCTATGGTCTTATTGTTATCTACATCCATTTTTTCCCAATTTCTTGTCCAAGTCTCTCATCTTGATCTATGATTGTGTCCTATTGATGCACGAGGCCTTTTGATCTATGTATACAATTCAGTTACTGTCAATAAATCTTAAATGTTGATCAGTCAAACATAATTTTTTCCCCCTAAAATAGATGAATGTGAGAGTTGTATTAGGTTCAACAGTGTTGTTTTGTGGGGAGTTTTTTTCTTTTTCTTTTTCCTCTTAGTAGGCCTTTGTCTTTGGATTCTTACTGGCTTTAGATCAGAAAGTTCTAAATCAAACATCTTCTTGTCAATAGGTTGAAAATGTCAAGCAACGTTGCTTGCCAAATGCTCTAAATTATCCTATGTTAGAGGAATATGACTTCAGAAACGATACTGTAAGTTGCAATATATTTTCCTCTGCTATAGATAGTCAGCTGTGTGATGAAAGATTTTCTCTGATTTTGTGTGTCTGGTGTCTGTCGTGATAGTATCAATTGTGTCTCTGTTTGATACTGCAGGTTAATCCTGATCTTGACATTGAATTGAAGCCTCATGCACAACCACGGCCTTATCAAGAAAAGAGCTTGAGTAAAATGTTTGGAAATGGTATGCTTAGGTTGTAAATTTAAGCATATGATGAAAATAAATTGCATACATTCTGGGGTTTTTCTGTATTTAATTTTTAGAAAAATGTGATTCTTTTCTTTTTTTCTTTTTATTTTTGTTTATTGGCTACAAAATAGCATACATTACGTATAAAGAATGAGCACATTAGAATACAACATTAGGCTTAACTACCAAGCAATACCCAAGATCTATTGGGCGACGGAAAAAAAGAGTCGACAATTATCTATTCTAGAGAAAAAGTTTTGGAAGAGGAGCTTGGTTTAACTAGTTCGTTATCTTTTTATATATTTCTGAGAATTTACAAGACTTTATTTATCATTGACAATGGCAATCAATGGCAATTCCTGATATAAACACCAGTTGGACGTACTCAAGCTTAGTTTAAAAATGAAATTCTACTTGGCATCACAACTTCATTTTCTGGAATTTGCAGGAAGAGCAAGATCTGGCATTATTGTGCTACCTTGTGGTGCTGGAAAATCTCTAGTTGGTGTTTCTGCTGCCAGCCGAATTAAAAAGAGCTGCCTCTGTTTAGCCACAAATGCTGTGTCTGTTGATCAGTGGGCATTTCAGTTCAAGCTGTGGTCAACCATCCGAGATGATCAAATTTGTCGTTTTACATCTGATAGCAAAGAGAGATTCCGTGGTAATGCTGGGGTGGTTGTGACAACATATAACATGGTTGCTTTTGGGGGAAAACGGTCTGAAGAATCTGAAAAGATTATTGAAGAAATAAGGAACAGAGAATGGGGATTACTACTCATGGATGAGGTAATTATATAATTCTTGGTTTAAGGACGTTTGGAATGCATTATAGAACAACAAATCTTATCAGTTTTGTTCAGGTGCACGTTGTTCCTGCTCACATGTTTAGAAAGGTTATCAGCCTCACTAAATCTCACTGCAAACTTGGGCTCACTGGTATGTATGCTGTAATTACAGTAAATGTCCAGTAACGTACAGCCTTATTCTTTCCACTTGGAGGTGAAAATCTGTTATGATTGTAGCTACGCTTGTGAGAGAGGACGAGAGGATTACAGATCTGAACTTCCTTATTGGTCCCAAATTGTATGAAGCAAATTGGTTGGATTTGGTAAAAGGTGGATTCATTGCAAACGTACAGTGTGCTGAAGTTTGGTGTCCAATGACAAAGGAGTTTTTTGCTGAATATTTGAAGAAAGAGAACTCCAAGAAAAAGCAGGTTTGTCTCTTTCAAATGGCTGTTTTTGTTATTATTATTTTTCTTGCTCTCAAAATGTTTCTGCAGAATAAATATTTGAATAAAGGGAACACTAGCGAAACAAGTTCCCTGAATATAGTCATTCTTTCTTGGTTGCTTTACTAAACTCTGAGATTAATGGCCTCTTACACCTGCAGGCACTCTACGTGATGAACCCGAACAAGTTTAGGGCATGTGAATTTCTCATACGGTTTCATGAGCAGCAACGTGGTGATAAGATAATTGTTTTTGCTGATAACCTATTTGCGCTTACAGAGTATGCAATGAAACTTCGAAAACCCATGATCTATGGTGCTACCAGGTTGTCCATGGTCATATTTTCTCTTATATAGATAGCTTTCAATTGTGCTGTTTCACGTTTAACCCTGGCAATCTAAATATGTAACATGCAGCCACGTTGAGAGGACCAAAATTCTTGAGGCTTTCAAAACTAGTCGGGATGTAAATACAATTTTCCTGTCCAAGGTATTTTTTTTGGGCTCAATTACAGTGTTGTTTTTGTGTGATATATGATTCGACGCTCATTATATATGATAACCCATTTATTTGAAGGGAAAGCTACTTGATATTTTAATAATAAATTTTTTTACGTTTTTTCCTTGTCACCTTATTCCTAAGAAACAAAAAACATATATATAGATATGTATATCATAAGCGGGAAAAGTTACATTATTATTTAGTATGATTATTCAATTCTTAATGTAAATTTCAGGTTGGTGATAACTCTATCGATATTCCTGAGGCTAATGTGATCATTCAGATTTCATCACATGCTGGGTCAAGACGTCAGGAAGCTCAACGCTTGGGTCGTATTCTTAGGGCCAAGGTTTGTCTTCATACTATTTTTGGTGTAACTCGTGCTGTCGGTGTCTTCTTATATTGAGATTTGAGATAACAGATGTCAGTTTTCATTGGCCTTCATCACTTTGGATCTTCAAATGGGTTACCTGAACATAATTGATAATTCTTATTATTCATATGACTCTTTTGTGATGCGATAGATAAGCTATTACTCTTACCATACATTGCTTGGACCTTAATTTTTGATTTAATATGTTTTTGGGTTCAACAGGGTAAGCTTCAGGATAGGATGGCAGGAGGGAAAGAGGAATACAATGCATTTTTCTATTCCCTTGTTTCAACTGATACACAGGTCCGTTATTCCCCTTTTTATTTATTTATATTGATGTATAGATATGCATGCACTTGTAGTACATATTTTATTGAGAGTGATAGCCAACATTGTAATTTGCTCAAATACAGGAGATGTACTATTCAACCAAAAGGCAGCAGTTTTTGATTGATCAAGGTTATAGCTTTAAGGTACTTGAACTTACTTGTGTTATAGTTGGCTATGCAATTATTAGGTTTTACTGCTGCTAGGGACTGTAAATTTATTTGGTCATATAAACTACTTGATTATTGGATCTCTTGAGGTTGTCTAATTGATCTGTAACGTGTTGTTCTGAAAGGTTATCACAAGTTTGCCTCCACCTGATTCAGGAGCCGATTTGAGCTATCATCGGCTCGAAGACCAACTGGCTCTTCTCTCAAAGGTATTTCATCTTTCTTCTTTTCAAGTTTTCACTTTTCACCTAATGCTCCTCCTTCCGGGGATCATGTTTGTTCTTTACATTTGTCAGGTGTTAAATGCTGGAGATGATGCGGTTGGGTTGGAGCAATTAGAAGAAGATGCAGATGACATAACTCTCCATAAGGCCCGTCGTTCTTTGGGTTCCATGAGTGCCATGTCAGGTGCAAATGGAATGGTATATATGGAGTACAGGTATGGTGGCTCAAGTTCCTCTTTTGTGATGCACGGAGTTTGTTTTAGTTTCTAATCTTTTTCTCGCTCTTTTTTCACTCTAAATATAAAAGGTTATGAGTGTAAAGATTGGTGTGCGAATATAACCCTGGCTGCAGAAATTGCTTACGTTCCTCAATACACAGATATATATATATATATATATATATATATATATTTTTTTTTTCTAGGAATAGAAAAAGGTTATATTTATGGAGCACACTATCGCCACAAAGGCGACGGTGGACCAGGGTAGGACTTGGACTCGTGCCTTTTGGGCCATTGGGTAGAAAGCCTTACCAACCCACTTGGATTGTACTGTGGTGCTTCGGTTTTTCATCTGATTTCATCTTTTAGTGCAGTGCAGTTTCTATTTTTGTTCCTGTTGCTCATAATTTTTTGTTTTGAACCATTAATTTCGTTTCATTCTGTTTTACAGTACTGGAAAAGGCAAACTTATGGGCCAGAAGAGCAAGCCCAAAGATCCAACAAGGCGGCATTACTTGTTTAAAAGACGTTTCGGCTGAGCGTGAGGCAGATGTATAAATATATACAAAGGTGGAAAACCTTTAAAATGAAGAGCTTCTATAGGTTTTACATGCGGAAACATGTTGCTGAACCTGGAAACGAAAGAGTGGCGTATCTTGAAGAACACAACATTGTAGAATCAAATTATCCAAACCTTTTGATTTGTGTAATATTTGTTCTGATATTGGGAGAAAAAGCCAGTTTTTGGGTGCCGATGCAGGCCTTTGTTGTAATTGCAAATGGATTAATAGATATATGTTTTGGGTTTTTGAGGATTGTATTTTGTGAATTTAAGGTCAATTAACTATCCAATCCAAAATTTTCGGATTAAGATTTTCGATTCAAAGCCTTTGGATTAAAAAAATTCAATCTGTAATCCGATCTAAAACCTTCAGATTGGATTTGTAGATTTGCAGATTCAGCTATGACATTTGAAAATGAGAATATCGAAGGTTAATTTTTTCAACATCAAAAATGAAAATGTACAATCTGTGATGTATTATTGCTTAATAAAGTTAGATTCGTTAAAATTAATTGTTACGACAAACTATTTTTAATAAAATTTATTTTTTTTTAAAAAAAGTGAAAATAAATTACTGTTCATTTAACAGCAAAACTTAAAACTTTAAAGTATTATAACTCCAATCACTTCTTTTAAGGTTTCCATTTCAAACCTGGGCAGTTTTTTTAAATACAATCTGATAACAACCACTTGACAAAAAACATTGGAATTTTTTTTAGAAAAAAGGGGAAGTCTTAATTAAATATATATTATTAAAATTATAAGCTATATAAATATATATGGGGTTTTGGAATGACATAGTAAGCAGATTGAGAATTTTTTAATCCGTAATTCAACCCAAAACCTTCGGATTGAGATTTTTTCGATCTATAATCAATTTAATAACTCTTATCAGTACAATCTAAAGCCTTTAGATTAGATTGGATGGGCAGATCTTACGAAATCATAAATTTCGTGAACACCCTTAATATATGCTCACACTTGAAAATATTTTACCATGGATATGCTTCTCTTGTGATGATAAAATGTACGAGGGGATTTGTGATCTACTTTTCTACTAGAAGATGAGTATCTATAAATAAATTTTTTGAACAAGTAATTGTATTTGGCTTAACCAAACATAGACACCAATATTAATGGAGATGGTCTTACTACAAAGGAACCCCTAATCCCAAATATAAATTGATTTCATTCATGAATTCTAAATAAAGGTACAAGGGGATACAACATACATCAAGTTCCCATAGTGGGGACAACATGAGGCGAAATAACAACTAAGCACTCATGTGGCTCGTTTAACATATCCGCTACAATCAATGGAATGCTCCGATCGATTAAGACCAAGAGACTCGTATCATAAAGGTCACCCACAGCACCGTATAGAACTGTCTCTACTGGTCTGTAGTCGAAACAAAAACCAAAGAGTGAAAAGGTCACTCTTGGAATTACAAGCTAGAAATAAAACCAAAACAGATATAAACAACTAAAGGTCACAATAACCTTTAATTTACAATCACTAAATAAAAAAAAAACTAGCATGAGAGTAAATCTTGTTAAAGATTGTAAAAAAAAAAAAAATTTACTGTATTCTATATAGAATCATCCTAGAACAAGTACACCACTAGGCCTAGGATCTATATCATGCTAGATTATTGAGGATTAATCAATGAATAAAATACCTAGGTCTATTGGTATTGATCAAATAAAGGAACCGGTGGTTTGTGATCTTCCTCAACCAAAATGCCTCAATTCCTCAATGAGACTGTCGTTTCTTTTCCTGATGGGGAGAAAAGAGACTGAAACGTGTTTTGGTATATTGGGGACCATAACCAGAAAAAATCTTCATATAGGGTTCCTATAATTCCCTAAATGATATCTATTCAATTTACTCCATATCAATTTTCGTAATTAATGGGTTTTTAATGTTAATTGAGATCACCAAAATTTCAACCCATATTAATAACTTATATAATTGATTGAGAATTATATGTTGCCCAATATAGGAAATATGATTTCCTACTAATTTGCCTAATATAGGAAATCTAATTTCCTAACAATCTCCCACTTGGGCTACATATTATTCTTGAAGCAATTATATTCTAAATTCCTTAAGAGCGCATTTGTAAGCTATTTATCTTAAGCAATACTGGTCCATCTCATATGCTAGTAACGGAACTATCACAGCTTTAGTCTCAGTATAGTCGAGACTAAATCACGATCATCACAATACTATCATACTCAATGACATAGATCAAATATGGATGAGTAGCATGGAAATTACATGTATTGGTTCTTCTTTAGTCTTTAGTGAGATCATTTCAAAGTCCTTAGTCTAATGCAAACATTGCATATAGAAAACATAAGCAAGCTCAGAAATAGTATTACAAACCATCAATCTTTTTTCTGCAAAAAAACTGAATAATCTAGTGTTCAAAAGAAAAATCATAGAACATTAAAATTTCAAGGCATCAACAGGAACAACACTCATAGGAGTAGTGTGCTTGTGAAAGACCTTAGGTGTCAAGCCTTTGGTTAATGGGTCCGCTAGCATAGATTTTGTTCATATATGTTCTATGAAAATTTGCCTATTTTGAACTTTTTCCTTAACAACCAAAAATTTAATGTCTATAAACTTTGACTTTGTTAAGCTGTTGTTATTGTTAGAATATAGTACCGCTGAGTTATTGTCACAGTAAATCTTTAATGGTCTATCAATACCATCTACCACACGTAGCTTAGTGACAAAGTTTCATAGCCATATCCCGTGGTTGGACGCCTCATAACAAGCAATGAACTCCGTAGCCATGGTTAAAGGAGCTATCAGAGTCTGCTTAGCAGACTTCCATGAGATGGCTCATCCAGCCATCATATAAATGTAACCCGAGGTGGAGCGCCTGCTGTTTTGGCATCCCACAAAATCGAAGTCAGAATACCCAATGATCTCTAAATTGTTTGATCTCCGATAGGTGAGCATGTAGTCTTTTGTTCTTCTTAGATGACGCATTACGCGTTTTGCTGCCTTCCAATGTTGCATACCCGGATCACTCAAGAATTTGCCCAAAACTCCTACTATAAATGCTATGTCGGGATGAGTACAAACTTGAGCATACATCAGACTCCCTACTACTGATGCATAAGGAATCGTCTGCATCTCTTTTCTTTCAATGCCATTATTGGAGCACTGTTTGAGACTAAATTTGTCTCCTTTAGCTACGGGCGTGTCTCCTGGTTCACTGTCTTTTATGTCGAATTTACTCAGAACCTTATCGATATAGCTCTTTTGTGACAACCCTAGGATACCTTGAGAATGATCTCTCAGTATTTGAATACCTAATACAAAAGAGGCATCACCAAGATCTTTCATCTCAAAATTACTTGTTAGAAATTTCTTGGTTTCATACAATAGGCCTATACCGCTGCTAGCAAGTAGAATGTCATCGACATATAATACCAGGAAGATATATTTACTCCTACTGAACTTGTGATATAACACATTCATCAACAATATTTCCCTCAAAACCGTACGAGGTGATGACTTGATGGAACTTGTGATACCATTGACGGGAAGCTTGTTTAAGACCATAGATGGATTTTTTTAATTTGCAAACCATCGACTTTGATTCTCCCAATACAAAGTTTTCTAGTTGTACCATATAAATCGTTTCATCAATGTCTCCATTGAGAAACGCAGTCTTGATATCCATTTGATGTAGCTCTAGATCAAAATGAGCCACTAGTGCCATTATGATTCTAAAAGAGTCTTTCGAAGATATCGGAGAGAAAGTCTCTTTATAGTCTATGCCTTCCTTTTGAGTAAAGTCTTTGGCAACTAGACGTGCCTTGTATCTCTCGACATTGCCCTTCGAATTCCTCTTGGTTTTAAATATCCATTTACAACCAATGGGCTTCCCACCTTCAGGCAATTCGATGAGATTCCAAACATCATTGTCTTTCATAGATTTCAACTCATCCTTCATGACATCAATCCATTTCTGAGAGTTAGAACTATGCATGGCTTGACAGAAGTTGATCGGATTATCTTCTGTTAAACCAATGCCATCCTCATGTTCTTGGAGAAAAATGATATAATCATCTGGAATCGCACTTCTTCTCTCCCGAGTGGATCTCCTTAATGGCACTTCTTGAGGTTGTTGAGTTTGTTCTACAGGTGGTGCTTGAGGAGGAATTTCACTGTTGTCTTGATTTGGAACAATGTCAGAAATAGGAATCTGAACATTGTTGTTTAAAGCTGGAGCTGCATCTTGAACAATGATGGGTATAAAGACTTGATCACTGTCAATAGCAGATTCTTCTTCGAAGATAACATTTCTTATGTTTCTTTTCCCCCCAAACTCAACATCTTCAAGGAATCTTGCATTTCCCGTTTCGAAAAAGGATCTTGCTGTGGGATTGTAAAATTTATACCCTCAAGAGCGTTCAGCGTAACCAACAAAATAGTAGCTCACCGTTCTTGAGTCCAGTTTTCTTTCATGTGGCCTGTAAGGTCGTGCCTCAGCTGGACAACCCCAAATATACAAGTGCCTAATGCTAGGCTTCTTGCTTGTCCAAAGTTCATAGAGGGTTTTGGCAACTGCTTTACTTGGTACTCTATTAAGGTTGTAAACCGTAGTTTTTGACACTTCTCCCCAAAGCGACTCTGGCAAAGAAGAATGACTAATCATACTCCTCACCATATCCTTAAGAGTTTGGTTTTGTCATTCTGCAACACCATTCATGCTGGGTTTGCCTGGCGTAGTGTATTGTGGAACAATTCCACACTCATTGAGGAAAAGTGCAAAGGGTCCCAGACGTTGTTCTCCTGATCCATCATATTTGTCGTAGTATTCTCCACCACGGTCAGATTTGATAGCTTTAATTTTCTTTCTAAGTTGAAGTTCAACCTCTGTTTTGAAAGATTTGAAAACATCTAGGGATTGTGACTTCTCATGTATCAAGTATAGGTAACCATACCTAGAGTAGTCGTCTATGAACGTAATAAAATACTGCTATCCATTCCAAGAATCCGTAGGGAATGGATCACATATATCAGTATATATGAGTTCTAAGACATCTTTAGCTCTTTTGGCACCTATTTTTCTTGTGTTTGTTTGTTTTCCCTTAATAAACTCAATACAGACTTGAAAGTCTGTCATATCTAAGGGTTCAAGAATTTCATCTGACACGAGTCTCTGAATTCTTTGTTTAGAGATATGACCTAAACGCTTATGCCATAAGATGGCGGAATTCTCGTTTAATTTTTGCTTTGTACCACGTGAACTTGTTTGCAGTATTTCATTATAGGAACTAACAACATCAAACATGTATAGATTATCAATTAATGAACTAGAACCAATAAAATTTGAATTTTGGTAGAGACTAGCTTTATTATTTCCAAAACGAACAAGAAAATCCTGATTTGTCCAAAGAATAAATAGAAATTAAATTCCGTCGAAAAGACGGTACAATATAAGTCTCAAATAAATCTAAATAAATTTCAGTTCTTAATCGTAATCTAAAAGTCCCTATAGCCTCCACCGCAACTTTATTGTCGTCGCCCACAAAGATAAATCTTTCAGCATCACTTGGTGGTCGGCTCCATAGACAACCCTGCATAGACATACTTATGTGAGTAGTAGCACTGGAATCTACCCACCAAGTATCCTTAGGTACAGAAGCTAAATTAACTTCAAAACAAACAAAAGTTAGAAGCTTACCCTTCTTTACACGCCAGGCGGCGTATTTGGGACACTCCTTCTTCATGTGTCCCAGCTTCTTGCAGAAGTAGCAGGTGAAATCCTCATTCTGCTTCTTTAGTTTCGTTTTCTGCTGAGAAGAACCTTTCGCAGTATCCTTAGCTCTCTTCTTTTTCTTGCTTTGAGAGGTTGAAGCCAAGTAATCACTCTTAGTCTTATCCCGATCTGCCTCTTTTCTTCTTGCACACAGTGAGATATAAGCTCATTTAAGGACCATTTGTCCTTTTGAGTGTTATAACTCACTTTGAATTGCCCAAAGTGTGCAAGAAGAGAGATCAAAACGAAGTGCACGAGCAAGTCCTCTAACAGCTCTAACTTAAGTGACTTGAGTTTTGATGCGAGATGAGACATCTCCATGATGTACTCCCTTATGTTCCCTTTGCCTTTATATTTCATTGAAATGAGTTTAGCTAGAAAGCTACTTGCCTCTGACTTTTCATTTTTGGCAAAATATTACTCAATTTCCTCAATGAACTTCTTGGCATTCTCGCTCTCAGTAATAGAGCCCTGAAACGCTTCAAGAATGGTGCGTTTCATGATCATCAAGCACATTCGGTTAGAGCGATCCAATTTTTCAATTTTAACCTCATTAGGGTTTTCTGCAGTAGGAATGGGTCACTCTGACCTAAGTGCAAGATCCAAATCCATACAACCGAGGACTATTTCCACGGTTTTCTTCCAAATTTTGAAGTTCGTCCCATTCAGCATTGGGATGTTATTAACTTGAGCAAAAACATTCGTAGCTGTAGCAATTGAGATTGAATAGAGAAAAAAATAAATAAAATTAAAACATTATATATATGGGCCTTTAATTAAGATACCTAGCACAACATTAATATCTAGTCTTTAGATAGAGATATCAACTTATAAGTGGTATTCTTGGCATAGTAATCAAATATTGATAATAATTCTTGTCAAAAAATAGTCTTTCTTTGGACCGACTATTATTTACATGGAAAACTTAACAATTATCACATATTATTACTACATGTGAATATGTATTTCGGCCAAACATTAACCTTCCTTTGGGCTGGTTAATATTCGCATAAATCACACATACACAAATATCTTGACATTCTAAAATAAATTAATATACACAAAAGAGGTTACTTTGGCAGCATATTGTTTCAATTAATTTGTTTTTGAACATTAAACTTTTATATGGGAATGGGTACCCAAAAAAAAAAAAAAAATATATATATATATATATTAGTTTTTTTTATTTTTTATTTTATTTTTGTAAAATGAACTATCGTTTGAAGAGAGAAAAAATGCAGCCTTCTGTGAGAAAACGACATGTTGTTTATTTTACTTCAAAATGACGTGTTGTTTTAACGTAACGACTTCGTAGCCAACCTTAAGAAAACGACATGTCGTTTTGAACAAACGACTGCTACAGGCGTGGAAAAAACGACTCATCGTTTTTGGCTGTCTTCTTCAGCCAAACGGGTTCTGCACGACCCAAAACGGATCCAAATGGATCCAAATTGCAGACCCGCTTTTTTCTTTTCCTTCTAGACACTAAAAACGACGTTTTAAATCACAGAAACCTTAGAAAATCATTTACTTAATGATTTATAGCCTTAGTTTTCATCAAAAAATTCTTGAAGGCAATCATCCATATATGCACATATATACGTGCACACATTTATATATGTCCAACAACTTTAAACTTGACTAAAGCACGTGTGTGTATGCACATATATATTTATATACACACTGGGATTTCAAACACCAAAAAAAAGAAAAAAATTCAAAATGAAATTAATTTTTTTTTTTATAAACTTGAAAAAAAAATGTTCATATAACTGAAAAAACAACTGGATGTATACAACTAAAATACAGATACAATTATGCCAAAAAATTCCAACAATCTAACAATGATAACCTGCTATTGATACCACTTGCTTAAGATTGTAAAAAAAAAAAAAAATTTGCTGTATTCTATATAAAATCATCGTAGAACAAGTACACCATTAGGCCTAGGATCTATATCATGCCAGATTATTGAGGATTAATCAATGAATAAAATACCTGGGTCTATTGGTATTGATCAAATAGAGGAACCGGTGGTTTGTGATCTTCCTCAACCAAAACTCTTCAATTCCTCAATGGGACTGTCGTTTCTTTTCCTGATTGAGAGAAAAGAGACTGAAATGTGTTTTGATATATTGGGGACCATAACAAAAAAAAATCTTCATATAGGGTTCCCATAATCCCCTAAATGGTATTACTCAATTTATTCCATATCAATTTTCGTAATTAATAGGTTTTTAACGTTAATTGAGATCACCAAGATTTCAACCCATATTAATAGCTTATATAATTGATTGAAAATTATAGGTTGCCCAATATAGGAAATATGATTTCCTATTAATTTGCCTAATATAGGAAATCTAATTTCCTAACAAATCCCACCACCATGAGCTAAAAGACCAGAGAAACCTACAACAAATAGAAGCCAGAGGATCAGAAAGGAAGACGAGCTGGTGATCGCCATGTGCTGCTATCGTCTATCGTTGTTACTATCATGGTCGCCACCCAGAAAGACGTTGCGCCAAGGACAGCAACCCCTCCAAACTGCTTGTCTACCTAGGGAAACATGTGCCCCCCATTGACAAAGCCAGCCAAATGACCCTCTCCCTCATCATCAAGACATTCGAGCCTCCATTCGGCTTCCGTTCACTGTACACCACCCTTCACCACCTCCTCCAAGCCCCATGTAGCCACACCTAAAGGGGCCTCGGATCATCTGAGTCCTATCATGAGCCGCAACACCAAACCACCTCACAAAGTCCTCCTTTTTGTGGACCTCGAGCACCAAAAATCTGACTCTTGTGCTCCCAAACCCGCCTCAACCCACCTTCGCCAGGGCACATTAGTACCAAATCATGGCATTGGGAATCCAGAGGCCAGCCTGGGCCCGGTGCAGGACTCCGACCCAAACGCACCTTGGCAGGGCACTTCATTGAAGGAGAAAGTAAAGAAACCCTAAGAGAGCACTATTTTAGGAGAGAGAAAACTTTAGATTTGTATCTATAAATAATAAATTATATGGCCATAAGTGGGAAAATAGGATGAAGTTCTCTCATTTGGTGTCTTATGATAGGGCAGAACATCAGGTGTGCTTTAGAGATTTTTTAACTCACCCAAGTAAAATTCGGGTTAATTTTTAAAATCTAATCCATGCAATGAATCTAAATTTTAAAAGTAATTCACAATTCGATAGGTTAATCAAATTGAATATTATAAAAAATGAAAAAAAATTCAAACCAGCAATTTACCAAAATAAGAAACATATGAAAAAAAATATAATTCATCACATGTTGATTGTTTCACAAGTTCAAATACATAAGACATAAGCTGTAAACTAACAAACAAACTATAATAAAAATTAAGACAACAAATATCTTTTTAGCCAATAAACAAAACCAACAATCAACATGTTGCATGATTGTCGATCTCCAATTCTATGTATATCCACTCAAACATTAAAGAAGTATTAAAACTACAATATATATAATATTATGTATATACATATATATATATATATTATATTAGGTAAGTTCGGATTATCTCGGATTATAAAAAACTCAATCCAAACCTACCTAACAAAAAATCAGATTGATTGGATTAATGCAAATTCATATTTAAATTTGTCAGATCCGTATTATCTCAAATTTGAGAGGGTGGCTTACATCGTATTCATTAGATTCACAGATTTTTTGTTTACTCCTGGCTATGATATATTTAATGTTTGATAAGAAGCTTTCGCAGCTTAGAAATTGGGTTATCATCACTCCTAATTTTAATTTGAGTAATGAATTAGAAAAATAACATTTTAGAGAGTTCGTACTCTTCTATTAGCGTACACACTATTAGAAGATTTGGGTTTAACTTATACACAGGTAAATAACAAGACTTTTGTATAGATTTGAGTATAATTTATGCAACCACACGTAAATGGCAAGACTCTAATTTCTACAAACAATAAGTGAATACCTTGCCTTTTTAAAAGTCACACTAGATCTAACAAACTTTGGGGCACATTGGCTGCTTAGGGATTATGTAATCAAGAAATTTTACAGTTATTTATATATATATATATATATATATATATATATATATATAAAAGGATAATTTGTGGTGATAGGATATTCCAACAATAATTTCCCGTCCGACTCTATCTCAAAATGTAAAATTGAAAGTGGGAGTTAGGTGATTTTGTATTCTCGAACATGGGTTGTTTAAATAATCAAAATCAGTAGGACAGGAGCCCATGTTTATCTACATCTTTCTTTTCTCCTGTTCTTCCACTCTATCAAAGATTATTTTTCATCTTGGAGACAAATTTTAGTGGGCGAAATCATATTATGTGCCCATAAGATGGCAAAACTCATATGTTAGAACTAATAATCGATAGCCATGTGTATTTTCACCACTTATGTTTGCTAATTTTAATTGTTTTGCTCAAAAAGAAGGGTAAAAAAAAGGAGAAAAGGGATAAATGCTTCTACTTTATTTGTGCTATTGTTTGGAAAATGACCCAAAAGGGATTTAGGTAGCTATGTGCATGGTAATTAACACCAGTCTTGTTTCTTATATCACAAAGAAGGTCGGCAAAAAAAACGGAATATTTGCAAGTTTGAGAATACTGCGATATCATATGAACTTGTTTATTCTCTCTCACTGTCTTGAAGTTTAGCCATAAACAAGTACTTTCTAGACAGAATTGATGGGTGGCTTTTATGGATTTCTTGATTCTTCACACGTTGGAGGAATATATATATATATATTTTTTACCATTATATTTTTTTTCTAGCTTGCGAAGACCTGGAAGGCCACTGTTTGACTGCTTTTGGGACATTCCTCTTTCACTTTTGTGTGTGGACTGAAACTGCAGTTGATTGTCAATGACCCACCATTGAATTTGAGACCCATTTTATTTGCGGCAAAGGAAAAGGACGTCTTATGGTCAGACAAGTATTTTGGCACAAAAAATTATGTTATTGTAATTGTTAGGTTAACTTTTAAAATATTTAATTTGTTATTGTCCACCTTAAAAATTTATAATGTAATGCAGAATTATTTTTAAACATTCATCAAACTATTAAAAAAGTAATCTACTGTTTAAAATAAAAGAATCTACTGATATGACTAAAAATACGTGTCTTACGATAAGTTTTGCGTAAAAAGAAAACAGAGTTACTCTCTTCTCATCAAACTCAAAAAAGATTAAGTTCATCAAAGCCAAAATGCGCAAAACACCGCTCATCATTGCTTTTATATATTCGAGTATGCTGAGAGAGAGAGAGAGAACAAATTGAAAATAAACTGCAATATAATAGTTAGACAAAGCCAACTAGAATACCAAGTTTAGATTGAAAAGGACATCACCCCTAATCTTTAGTAGTGGAGACAAGAAGGAAAAAAACAAATCATATGCGGTAAAGGAAGACCGAATAAACAATTCATAGAAAGTAGTACTCAAGTAAAGTAAACATTCAAAGTATTTTTGAGAATCCTTCTTTTGTCAACCATAAGGCACTTGAAAGGTTTGAAACTTGAAGCCACTATGTAGTGAAAGCTCTCTCCTAATTTGTGCTTGTGTGAAAACAAAGAAGTATGTATTAGGGGAACCCACTTAATTAGCTAAATTTATCTTGAGAATAATAATACAAAATAAATGAGGCTCCTGTGATATAGTGCATGTTTCTAAATATCAAGATATACAATAATTAGATAAAAATATGCATGTTGAGAATTTTACTTCTTCTTTAACCTACCTAATTATCCCCTATAACCTTTCTTTCTTTTTTTTTTTTTTTTTTGGAAGGACCCACAGAACTAGTTCTAAGAAGCTTATAACTTTCTTTCTCTACCTAAATGATCAATTTCTTTTTAGAGTTGAAATAAATATTTTGCTAGATCGTCTAAAATGAATTAGTCTAAAGAAAAGAGCCCCTTTCCTCATTTCTCATACATCAATTACCAGAAGTTTCATCCTTAGCCTAATGGGGCCATATGGACATTATAAATAATAATAAAACCAGCTCACTTAAATAATCATGTCATCATCCGTGCAAATACGTATTATATTTCTGTCAATAATTGTAAGAGACAAGCTACCGCTTAAGCATGGAATTTTCGGTGTACCAACAAGGACCCCCTCTTTTCTTAGACCAAAAAATAAAATATAAACTAAAAAAAATACCATAGCTGCTCTTTAGCTTTTCATAATTTTGGCATTTGGTACCCAATTTTTAAAAGAGTAGCAATTAACTCCAATCCAAAATTGATAGGATGACTAGAAGTATTGGTTGGAACAAATTTTTATTGAAAATACTATAGCATGTGAGAGCTTTATGTTGTAGCATACTTTTCTTGATATTATAGTATGTGGAGCTTCACACTATAGCAAGTAAAAGTTTTGGTTCTAACTCAAATTGTTAAACACCATATTAAAACTATTAAAAAGTAAGAATTAAAGTGACAAAATATGATAATTTTAGAGGCATAAATATTAAAAAATTATTGTTAATCTAATAAAATTTAACCTTCCTTGACACAGTTGAAATGAAGTAATTTACAAATTCAAGGACCATATTATAAAGAAAGAAAACAATTGAAAGAAAAGTTTCAAAACGTGAGAATTTTAGGGCATTAAAACTCCTTAAAAAAAAGAGAAAAAGAGTTCGGGTTTGATAATATATTTAAAACCAAAAGAAGAAATAAATTTATTATAGTATATAAAAATTTTATATTATATTATAATTTTATTTTATATTGTAACATATAAATGCTCTATATAGTAACACTTGGATACGAACGAAGCCTTTCTTTCTCGGGTTATCTTTGTACCTTGGACTTGGCCTAGCTAGGGGTGACTAATCTTTACTAATCTTTTACACAATCTCACAGCAGTGCAATGATCGGCATGTTGAAGTTACAAAGCTTAAAATATTAATATTTCTTGCTTTATATGCTAGTCAAAAGTGAGTCTTTGGAATAATTAATGTTCATACTTATACTGATCAATTTAAATACTAATTCTTTTTCTTTACTGCTCGCCCCATTAAGTTTATGTCTTGGACACATGTTCATCATACCAAAGAAGATTGGCTGCTAAAATGATCCCATCTACTAATTGCCCAAATGACACATTTTGGAAGCAAAAATGTAAAATAAATAAAATAATAAATAATAATAAAACTAAATGTTACAAAGCTGTAGCTAAATTGATGAGATTCCGTCTTAAATCTGTATCTCCTTTTGCCAATCTAAATCAGATGCTCATTGTTTCTTTATGGGTTTCCATTGGCCTTTTTGATAGAGGTGATATCTGTTATATATAGGCTGCCACCTCTTAAACATGGAAATTTAAAATGATCTTAATTATAAAAAATTAACCATAATAATCTTATGGTGGAGAAGGTTATGTTACTGCACTGGTAGAACAAGGTGTTTTAATCGTTATATCAAGATTTAAACGGTCTACTATGTGACTGTCGATATTAAAAATTTGCAGCATGCGATATAAAATTAATTTCAATTATAGAACAGACCGTTAAAAAGCTAATTCAGAAGCTAAATTACTTATGTCTCACTGGTAGAACAAATAGCCTTCCCCATTCTAAAAATTCCCAATAATAATAAAGGGGTTTTTTTCTTTCTTTCTTTCTTTTTTTTTTTCCAAGAGGTTCTTCCACACGGTACTATTCATCTTTTTAGGTGGATCAAACCAATAAAATAGGGGTCATTTTGAAGATGCCAAGCTTGATGAAGGTTAGGACTATGGGGGAAAAGAAATACTATTAGTATGAGCTTTTTATGATTAAAAGCATCTCTTTCTATTGCCAAAATTTTTATGTATATTAATTAAAGAAGTTTTGTAATAAAGAAGTTGTATTTGTAGAACTGGCATGGCATATTGAGGTCTATTCAGTTTGGTCCCTAAATCTTTTCTTTGGTGTCGTTTCAATATTTCACATTAATCAACTTTTGTAAGGGATCGCATCCTGTGGATATGGTTCTCTGCCAGTAGTGCTAAGTTTTTAAAACATTTATGCTCTTTTCCCATTGATGCCGCTAAGCTATACAAAGAGCATGACACATGGGCAACCTTTGTTTTGGATGTGCCTTAATTGAATTATTTTACTGAAAAAAAAGGGACAAAATATAATAACTTGCTTCAGGTGCTTCTTCTGTGTTTTGAACATTTTCAATTTCTTTCAAGTGAAAAAAAAAGAGAAGAAAATAAATGAAAACATTTTCAATTTCTTGCTTTGGATATTTGGACGCTGAAAGCCATTTTAGTACGCATGTCTGATCTCCAGCTCACTGTATAATGATAATCTAATCTAACGCATTCAATACGGTGGCTTAAGTATGCTACATCAAAATTTTAACTTTGAAAACTTTGTTGTTTGGAAACCTAAATTTGTTACGAACAAAATTAAAGAAAAGGTCACCCTTTTTCTTCATGCAAGTTTTCGTATTTATAGCTTTTCACATATCATTATATGTACATATAGATAGAGATGGAGCCAGAAAAATAAGTGTTAATGTTTTTTAATTTATAAATAACAAATGGATTGACTATTTAAAGGTGGACATACATAAAATTTAGAATTTTAAAAAAGATTTACAAATTTGGTCAAACATTACATAGGATTAAAAGAAAGAAAATTCTAGGCAAGACACATGTGACCCCATCTTGTATGTAACTATGTTTGAAAGAGTCTAACATGCTAAAGAAGGGCATGTGCCATTCACTCTCCTAATTAGAGTACTAATTCAAAGTTAATTTGCACAGAATTACCATTGTTGCTAATGATTTGACAGCACTAAAAAGGGTAGAGACATAATTAAACTATATATATTGTAAATCATCTTCCCCTAGACTTGGAAATTGTTTTGACTGCAATATGATTGGAAATGGAAGTAAATAACATATTTGTATTCAATTTTTTTCTTTGCTTTTCCTAATTTGGGAATGAAAAGCTTTCCAATCAGAACAACAGAAAATATTGGTCTTAGCCCAAAGAAGAGGCCATAAATATAGTGGAAATTCTCAACCGATATTCAACTTTATCTTCCAAAAGAAGTAAAAACAAATATCAAATATAATAGGTTCCAACATGACCATTACTTCAGTGCAGCATCATATGTTTTTTGATAGTCAATAAGGAGTGGATTGCCAACTTGTAATATTTTTTTTTTAATTTTCTTGAATTACATCGAGTGTTGAACTGAAAGGTAGAAGAGTATAGTACTGCTCCAGTGTAAGGGCTTAGCAGATTATATATATCTGTCAATATTTCCGGCATATTTCTTATTCATTTATGCACCAAATTTTGTTATAATTTCTCAAACCCATTAGAACAAGAAAACCCACTTTGGGAATCCAAAGATGCCCTGCAAAATAATAATAATAAGGGAAAGTAAACAATGTCATAAAAAAAAGCCACTTTAGTGAAGTACGACTTTTTTTTTTTAACGGTGCTTAAGGTATGTGGTATATGTACAATGTACAAAGTTATTACTTCCACAGAATAGATTGCCAGTTAGTGAGTTCCTATAACGTCATATTCCATTTCCAACTAAGATTTGAAAACTTTGCCTTTATTACTACCAATAATCAGTTTGCAGAAACTGGCTAAACCCTCTAAAGTTGTGGCAACTTGTAGGACCTAGTGATCAGTGTTGGATTGGAATTTTCATAGCAAGTTCTAGTTGTAAGAATGAGAATTTCACATTTTTTACGCTTACAAGCATGCAAGTTGCCTCGGTAAATAAAAAAACTTCTTCTTAGAGTTGCCAAAGGAGACCTAATTTGATTCAAGGACTACTTGTGTATCATACACAAGTTTTATAATAGAGGATATTGATTCAAAATTAACTGTTAATTTTTGGAGCATAGTTATTGTATTGATGTGACTGCAGAGGACACAGCGAGTTTAAAAGAACGTGTGTGATTTACTTTTATAATCCTCTAAGGTGTTTAGGGTGTGAGTTGAAAGTGATATTTAGAACTTCAAGTAATGTAGCATATTTTTGTTTTATACTGTAATATATAAGAGCTTTACACTATTTGAATTAAAACTAATGAGTTGGACCTGAATTTACTAAATACCATGAATTTATTTTTGTAGTGTATCACTGTAACGGATGGAAATAGACGTATCTCTCATATTAAAAGCAAAACACTCAAGTTTTGTGAAGATTTATTGCATTTAAAATTCTTAACATTGACAGCCTTAACATCGAAATCAATAGTTAGCTAAATAAGGATTCAGCTATACTTCCAGTGAAACATTGGTCAAGGAAAACATAATTGCCCAATAAATCAACTAGATTTTGGAGGCAACAAAATTGAGAAAATCATCATTTACAAATCCCCCTAATGGATATAGTTCACTGAATCAAAAACATTTTCACATTAAGAAGAAGAAGTGTTCTACTTCAATATGTGTATAACCTTTTTGTCCTTACATTTAATGCCATTTCAAACATGGTCATTGACTTTTATGTTATGTCGGCTTTAGCTCTCAAAAAATGGAAAAATGTTCTGCACTTGATATAAATTAATTACTTGGGCTTTTTTTTTTAAATTTATTTTTCTCAACAAGTTTTTTCAAGCAAGCTTACATTTCTAGTGCAGATTATTTTGAAAAGAGAACCAGTGACTCTTGTGATTTTGGAACAGCAGAGACTGTAGTGGCATTAACTTCTCCTTTTAAAGATTCATGAACGTGACTCTACCAAACTAAGTTACCAAAATGTTATATATATTTTTTCCAAGCTTCACATTTATAAGTCCGAGAAGATTACAAGGTTATCCTTGTTGCCAAGCAAAACCACTATCCATTTGTTTGATTCATAGTGTTTTCTTTCTTAGACATTAAATTTATGCCTCGTTTGTTTTGCAAGTTTAAATTATTGTACTACAATATTTTCTTTCACAATAATTTAAAAATTTATGCACAGTCTACCTGTTCAAATTTACAAACCAAATAGACACTAAAGTATCTTACATAAAGTCAAACATTTTTATTTAAAAAAAAAAGGGTGATTAATAGTATTGACCATATGAATATGCATGGAAGAAGTCAAATATAATTGAAAACAGAAAAATTTAAAATAAAATAAAAAAACTAGAAAGATCTACCCAACTAGATTGACCTCAGCAGCAACAATTTTTGGTGTCTTATCACAATAAGAACAAAAATAAAAAAAGAAAACAAAAGGAAAAGCCCTTTGATTCTGTTGCTCAAAAAGGCAATTTGTGGCTATGTTGTGGTCTGGACCTAAAATATTGTAAAGAAATGTTCCACCAAAGAAAAGCTCCACCAAGAACAAAGCTTCTTTCTTTCTTTCTTCTTCTTCTCCTTCTTCTCTAATTCCCTTTAATTCTTCTCTTCCAACTATCAAAAGCCATAATACTGGAACTGTGTGGGCCCATAACTGTCCAGAAACTGTCCTCTCATCCCTGTTTCATTGTCTTCCTCCTCTTCATGCAGCCCTTCAAGCTGCCACACACCACATGCAAATTTCCAAACCAGTATAACTAAATTCATTTCCCCATTTAATGATCCCAAAATATGCCATCATAAATAAATAAAAATGTACATGTAAAAACAAATATATACATCAAATGTAAGCCATATTGACCATAATTATTTTTCAAAAACCCACAAAATTACAACATACCATTATAAGCTTTGTCTACGGTTCCAACTCTATAACCGTCGTGACGTGTGTGTTACGTTGAATAAACTTCATGTTAGATACTATATATTACATTGCTATCATATGTCATGAAAAAAAATTATATAGTTCTATAAAAATGTCATTATTAATTTCTTCATATGCATTTTCCTTTTATAATTTTTGCAAAAAAAAAAAAGTGAAAACGTAACATACCCAGAGGTCATCTTCGTCTTCATATCTGGTGGAAGGAGGAGCTTTGGGAGTCTCACCAAAACCAGGCTCGTCGTTGCGCGTGAATCTGCCACGTATGCGTGGCCTGCTGTCGGCTAGCGTTTTTCGACATGCATACTTGTCACGCAACAAAGCAAACAAACAAACAGTCATAAACCAAAACACAACATTTGATTGTATTAAGATTTAAGATTAACGTGTTTTTTATCAAATTTTGTTTATGTTTTTTTTACCTTAATTGTCTTGTTGAAGTTTCTGAGAGTTCTTTTGGCTCTGTACTTTGAAATCCTCTCTTTCCTTTCCTCTGCACTGTACTTTCCCACTTTGAAGTTCCCTTCTTCCATGTAAGAATTCCCTGCAGTATTAGCCAAAGGACTCGAAAACGACCTCTGGGTCGTTCTTGTTCCAAAATTCTGTCCTCCAAATTAAAAAATAATAAATATCATCAAATAAAATTAAAATAAAAGGGATTTATGAGATGTATAAATATATATATATATATATCATTTTCTGACCTGCAATTCTCCTGTGCTGCAAACCCTACTCATATGACCAGCTAAAAAGGCATTATTATTCTCCGGTGAGCTAAAGGAGGCGGCTTGGTTATGAAAGCTTGGAGAATCCATTAAATTACTAGCGTCGAAGAGAAACCCAGAGGGAGAACAACTCCTCTGCATAAACTTTGCCACGTTTTCAATCCCACCAGCAGTATAGCTATGAAGGCAGAGTATGGGACTACTACTATAAGTATTGTTAATGTTGTTGTTGTTGTTGTTGTAATAAGAGTTGATATTCTCGAAAGTACTACAGCATTCCTCGGTTTTGACCTGAAAACCGTCGAGATTTGCGAACCCATTTCCGGAATTCGGGTGGTGGTCAAGGCTCAGGCTTTGGAGATGTTCACTTGGGGGTGAAAATGAAATCTGGGTTTGTTCTTGTTCTTGTTGTTGTTGATGTTGATCGAGAAGAAGTGGGTTTTGGTTAATTTGTTGGTTTTGTTGTTGCGTGGTGTCTATGCCTGAAAGTGCTTGGAGAATAGCAATGGCTGAGTCCGAGAAAGGAGAGGAAAATTCATTGTCGTTGAAGAAGAGCTCTGCTTCTGAAGAGACCACTGCTTCTGGGCTTGAGAAAAAATGGTGGTAGAAAGATTCATCAAAGAGGAAAAGTTCAGAAGACATTGGTTTTTTTTTTTTTGTGGTGGGTTTGGTTTGGTTATTTTGTCAGTGTGTTTTGAGTTGTAATACTGACAAGTTGAGAGCTCATTTGGGTTATTGGGGAGCTTGGGATTTTCGCAAGGCTATTGTTTTTTTTTTTCCTCTCTCTGTCTCTGTTTCTCTCTCTATAATAGAGTTTGAAGCATGCAGGGAGAGGGAGAGAGAGAGAGCTAGTCCACTGACTGGCTTGGACAAGGTTATATATACGCAAAAAATGAACTGAAATTTGTGAGAACTTCCCCTTATTTTTTCGTATTTCAAAATGTTTCCAAGTGGCTTTGAAACTTTTGTGTATGAGCCTGTCTATACAGAATTTTAGGTAGGATGAATACAACATTAAATATTAGGGAAATTGATCATGTGCATGAGACCTCTAACTTGGAGTAAACTACTCAATTATTGAACATTACATATGGTATAAATTGGAGCAATATTGCACCAAATAAGCGGGTAGAAAATGCAATATAGTGACATGAGCATTCCAAATTTCCAAGTTTTGTTAGTTTGTTATTCTTTTGAATAAAATGACAATTTTTTACCCTTTTACTATGAGATTTTTACAGTATGACCTAGAAATATGCTCCACCAGTTAGGCACCGATCCATAAGCTGATAAGTATTCTGGTTTGCATGCTCTTTGATCTAATTTCTATCATATCTAACATGCACCATCCGCATGAACCCACCTTTCTTTTTTAGGAATAAACTACAAAAGAGACCCTATATTTCTTTATCAAAAATTTTATACATTACGAGAATTTTATACTGTAACAGCTAAAACTATATAATTAAAAAAATACTGCCAAACAAAGCCATGAGTTTAGTATCAAAGAGTAAATCACAATAGTTTTTTAGTAAAAATTATATGTCGTACAACTAAAAAAGAAAAAGTAAAAGACACACAATCTCAAGAAAAGAAGTTTGAATTACTGTTTTTATAATTCATGTTTATCATGTACATAATTTTTATTACTACAAATACTTTCATAACCTGCTATTTATTTAAAAAAGTTTCAACTATTGTTCTTTTCTTTATTCCCTAAAAAAAAGTCTAAAAGTTAATTTCAAATATAGGAAAATATGGAAACAATGTTATGGTCGAAGTATAAGAGGAAACAAAAACAAATTAGGATCAAGGACGATATTGATCCCATATGTGTCATGCCAAATATAAAAAGAGAGCAGTAGGCGTTCAATTGCTCCCGACAGTTCTTTAGCTCCATATAGAAGCAAGATGAACGAAACTGAAGGACCATCAACTGCAGCATTACGGGCTAAATTCTTGACTGATGATCTTGTTCAAGAAATACTCGTTCATGTAAAATTATTTGCAAGCACTGGTTTTTTCTAATTTCGAGTCCTAATTTTATCCACCGTTTCATTGATCACAACCAGCAGCGGCAGCAGCAGAGTTCCGAACCCGATTCCGGTTCCAAATCACCGCCTTATACTTTTTTCTTTCTGTTGAAAATATGCGAACGGGGACCCTACTGGCCACGAGAAAGATCCGAGACTGAATTCCATCAAGTATGCTGCGAGAAGTCAAGCTTTCTTCATCCAAGATCAATAGGAACATCATCATCATCACATTACTTGAATTTTGTTTCTGAAGGCCGCGGTTTGAGGATCTGTTGTTGTTTTCTCCATCTCTTCAAAGCAAAGATTTCCATCTCTGCAATCCTACAACCAGGCAGTGGCCTCGCGAACCGAAAGTCGGAGAGGCAACAGGGATTACTTTCTACAAGATTTTTACCGGGTCGGACTAGTCTGCAAACCCAGCGTCATTGGCGGCTCCGACAAACCGTTGGGATTCGAATACAGAGCGGTGTTAGTCTGTATTTCCTTTGAAGATGGTGCCGATCGAGAAGTACATGGATGACAATCTTTTCTTGTTGCAAGTTGAGATTCCACTCGACCCAGGAGTGGAGTGGTTCTTTTTTGTACACCCGTGGAATAACGGCGGCGTCGTAGCTTGCGACGGAGTCCTATACTGGTTAACCGAAATAATTCCCGCCAATCGCTGCGTAATTGTTGCTCTTGACCCATTTAAAGGCGTTGATGATGGAAATTACCAGTGGCGTTTTATCCACCTGCCTGCTAATATCAATCCTCTGCTTAAATCTGATGTAGTACGGTGGACAGCTTCGCACCAAACGTGTCTTAATCTGTTCCTTGGAGCTCGCCGGGGCCGACCTCGGCTTGCCGGTTTGCCTGAACGGAGAGCGACGGAGGGGAAGTTTTGAGAGTGTGGGAACGAAGAACTGCTCGTGGGATTTGGTACATGAGGTATGCATTGAAGGGAAAGATGTCAAGTAAATTCTGGGTTTTAACACAAAAAATGGGCATGTTATGTTGGTATTCATTGACAATCATATTTGTAGATATAACATTTTGGAAGATAAGGTGCAAAGCTTGGCAAATTTCCGGTGCGGCTTGAGGATTATCCATTGATTAACGAGGCTGCTAATCTGTTGAATGTCTTCCACCTTGTGCATCCTTGGTGGCCAACATCAGTTCCTCCGCTTCCATCTATTTGATATATAGGCCCATCACTTTTGTGTGCTATTTTTTTTCTTCGTTATTTAGTTGTTAATTTGTTTGTCTTGCATGGAATTTGTGTTGATGCTTATCAGTGAATGGTGACGAGTCAACACCATGTGCGGCTGCACATAGTGTTCGGACGGCTCTTCCTTACTCGTCTCGGCTTACACTTGGACATACCTGTAACAAGAGTAAGGACGCTTCAGAGAAATAGGACATCGATGCGGTACCAAACTAGAGCTCTCCAACGCTCAAGACATGTGCTGCTCAGCAGAGAATGAGAGCTAGTTAGTTAGAAAAGAGCACTTTTTTTTTTCGAACTACAGTAAATGCATTATATTTATAGGCTGCCACTTGAACAGGGTATTAAGTGGGTTTTACCCATGACCCCTTTGTCACATCAAGGCCTGTCCGAAGGTAGGTGACATGTGTCATGGTCTCCGCCGGAGGTTCAACCTCCATCTAACGACAGAAACGACACCATCTGCTGGCTTTTTATGGTGAGTGGCTCTCTATTTGCAGGCTCTGACAATCTAACTAGAGGCGATAGTTTGCGTCGCTGCTAATAACACCTCAGACAGACTAGCCAAGCTTTTAGGGATCAAGATTGTGCTTCTCGGTGTATTTGTCGAGCCACCGGGGATCTGCTCATCGGGGACAATACTGAGCATACTTCCAACAATTTGTGTTGCTTATTTTTTTTGATCGATGGAAAGGAAACTATTAAATGGGAATCAAGATTTTGAGGATTTCATAAATTTCAGTCTTTGATCAACCTATTAAATGGGTTGGCACGATGTTTTTATTAGTTAATTATAAATAAATAATGCGTGACTTTAATTAGGATTATGTTAATTCAACGTCTCTAATGGTTTCATTAGCGTTATTCGGTTGGAGTATAATTGTTTGGATAGTTAGGTAAAAAAAATATTTTAGGGATAAAAAATGAGTCATAGTTCTTATTAATATGTAGTGTTCAACATAGTGTTCAATACAATCGGTATCTGCAATATTGTTAAAAAAAAGTTAGAGATCAAGTTAAATTCAATTCAAGTTAGAGAAAAAAGGTTAGTAGTATGTTAGAGATATTTAGAAAATTAGACCGTAGGTCAATTTGGTGCATATAAATTGTAATGCAATATTGTAATGGCCTTCCATCAGACTTGAAACCATCGTGACAGGCGCGTTCCAATGCTCTTAGCCAGCACATAGTTTGTTTTCCAAGTAAAGCCACACAAGAAAAGCACTGATAATCAAAATTAAGAGCCATTTTTCTCTTTTGTGATGTCAAAGGTGATTTGTATATATCAAAGCATAAATAGTTTTTATTTAATATTTTTATGTCAACTTGCGCATTTATTAATTAATTTTATGTTTTTGACAAGAATGATTTACATTATTTTTAATTATACATAATTTAAAATTTTTATATATTATAATAATAATAATAAAAATTACTAAAATATAAAGTCTTAATAAATTACAATAAAATAAAAACAGTTTTAACGTTGGTACTCTCGAGCGTTCCAAACACCCTTTACAAGTTGCCGCCGCCTTCGTCCAAATAAATTTTCTTTACAGTTTTCTGCGCCATTTTTAGAAAGAGATTCAATCGTCAACTCCAATTTAACAACAAATAATAATTGGGAATTTCCTCTGTAATTTCCCCTCCTCGGTTGTTTCCATTTTCTTTTCTCGAAGTCGAATATTTTAAATCTTCCCTTTCGAAGGTTCTGTTTGGCTCCGTTTTCTCGGACTTTTTCTCTTCGATTTTTCCTCCTCCTACGTCGCATTTCTGTGTTTAGTCTTCTTCTCAGACTTCATCGAAGCCCTAGAACTTGCTAAATTTCTCTCAAAATATTGTTTTGCTCGTTTTGATCTTGCAGTTCACCGGAGAGAAAGAGAGAGAAGAGAGAGAAAGAGATCGCAGTGAGTGATCGCAATGGCGTCACAGGAGCACCTGGAGAAGATGCAGCTCCGGCAGAATTATCGGAATCTATGGCACACTGATCTCATGAGCACTATAAAGGCCGATACTCCCTGTAAATTTTCTCTCTCTCTAAATTGTGGTTTTATCTGTGTTTCTTCGGGTACTAATTTTGCCGTAAGCTTTTTTTGCTTCCAGATTGCTGCTTCGCGTTCTGGTGGTGAGTATTCTAGATCCGTTGGTTTTATTTGTTCCTCAACTTTCTTTTCGAATTTACATGCGATTCTAGATCTGATTATAGTCCATTACGCTTTAGTCTTACCTGTTTGCCTTTTTTTTTTCTTCTTCGCTTCTTTTTAATTTTTTTTGCCTCGGTTGACTTGGTATGAAGGACGTTGACTTAAAATATTCCGCTTTCTTTTATTTTTTTGCAAAAAAGAATAAAAAATCGTGTAATTTGATGCTTTATGAAATTAATTTCTGGTTCCTGTCACCTTCAGTTATTCATTGCGCGTGAGTCTTGTATTATTGTGGAAATTGAGTTGATTAGGTGAGATTTTCGCGAGAGGATGGCTCTTCTATGATTTGGCTACAATAGGAACTATGAAATGAATTTGAGAGATTAAGACTTAAAAGTGTGCGTTTGGGAGTCATGGTTAAGACCAAGAAGTGTTGCTTCAAGTCAGATTTGCTACAGTGTTTTCACTTCAAACCTTTGTTCGAACTATGATTCCAAATGCCCTCTAACTTGCATTTGTTAGATACTAACTGTTAAAAGTAAAACTTTTTCGCTCTAATTTTTATTTCTGAAATGACCAACATTTTCTTAAAACTCTTTCTAGCCCTTAAACCCTGTTAGCTGATATTGAACGTTGTTAAGTGCATACTGCAGCAAAGCTTGATGTTCATGCTTCTGAATCTCATACACAAGGAGACACTAGATACTAGAATAGAATGATCACGCATTTTTTATTCCTTAGACATAGACAGCCTAGTTCTTTTAATATTGGTGACAAATCTTCACTCTTTACCATTGTGTATTAGTGTTCAGTTTCTGATCTTGGTGGTTGGTCAGATTTCTCTGGCTCGGTACAGTAGCTTGGGAAACATGTTTGATTTCCTTGACATGGATTGAAAGCTTCTAAAGTACTTGAACCTTTATTTGCCTCCTCAAACTCTCAGTTCAGATTATCTTCTGAAATTGCCTGTGTATATGCCAAGCGTTCCAGGTTTCTCTGTCCTTGAAGGAGCAAGCCAAATAGTGATTTGAGATATGCCACTGTTTTTATTTTTCACGTTGAGAATGTTCCTAGGAGCATAGTTTCTTTGTACATAAATACTGACACATAGTTGGACAAATATGTTTCTTTCTTAGTCTCTTTTTGTATATGATATATTTGTTGACTATTTGCAAAGAGTTTTCATCGTGTAATACATATTCAAACTATTTTCTTCTTGGTTGATATTCCATCCCTTCTTCATCTAATTTACGTTCTGTTTCACTTTAGTGCACCATGTGCATCGTACTTGCTGCGGAAACGAGCTCTGTACAATGACATGAGAAGGTATTGATGACCTTTTATTCTCATTCTTGGTTCTGTGCTAATTTTCCCCTGTAATTGTTGTGATTGTTTAATTCTGTTTTTGGTTGTAGATACACCTGCTGTGCTGGTTATATGCCTTGTAGTGGCAGGTGTGGAGAAAGTAGATGCCCAGAATTTTGCCTGGCAACCGAGGTAAATAATGAATTTGAATTTCGTTAGCCGTGCCTTCTCTTTTAGACACATGGTTTAACCGAATCTTGCCCTTCTTTGTGTTGAAACTAATCTTTCCTTGTTGTAATTTTGCTTTGGTTGACATAAGTTATATGATAAATTACTTGAATAGGCTCTATTTTTCTTTTCCCTATGGCATATTGGAATAATCACAAATGACATAGACTAGTTGTTTTAGCAAGAAATGATGTGAAAAATTATCGCTCTTATGGGGAAAAAAGAATCAAAGTTGGTAGTCCAGGTCCATCCAGCACTCTTTCTTCTTGGCTTACGATTAGATTCCTATTGTTTTCATATAAGAATGGTATGGGGTTGAACTTACATACCGTTTTCTGCACTTTTTCCAAGTGTTGTGTTTAGACCTTATGGTAGCTACTAATGTAGCTTGAAATTTTGACGTCTTGACTGATGAAAAGAAAATATATGGTTAATCCTTTAAGACATAGAAAGAGAAAAAAGGAGGAAACACCTTTTGTTTGCTTCTTTTTTTTTCCCTCTTTTATTTTGTATTTGGTAGGGAAATGATCGCTTTCCTCTTAACATTTCATTCACTTCTTACTTTGTGCCTTGATCTGTCAGGTTTTTCTGTGCTTTGGGAATTCAGTGGCCTCAACTCGCTTTTTGTTGCAAGACGAATTCAATATACAGACTACCAAATGCGATAATTGCATCATTGTACTCCTCTCTCAAATTTTCAAACATGTTAATGATCCATTGCACATTCCAAACAAGCAATTCAACGTTATATTATTAAACACTTGTTTTCCTGTTCTCAGGGTTTCATGTTCTGCCTACAACAAATTGCATGCATCTTCTCCATAGTTGCAATGATTGTTGGAAGTGAGGAAATCCAAGAGGCATCTCAGCTACTGTCTTGTTTGGCTGACATGGTGTATTGCTCGTAAGGATTTGGCTCCCTTTCCTTTCAAATCTTGTCAGCCAAATTGGGTTTGAGCTAACTGATTTTATGATCTTTTTCCTTGTAGGGTATGTGCATGCATGCAGGTACAATGTGTATCTCATCTTTACGTCTATATTAACTCTTAAAGTACAGAAAATTTAAAGCCACGTAAATACTTTACACGAAAGACACCAGTTTTTGATTTTCCACTGTACCTCGTATTATTATTTGCAGACACAACACAAGGTCGAAATGGACAAAAGAGACGGTAAGTTCGGGCCTCAGCCAGTGATGGCAGTGCCTCCTGTTCAGCAGATGTCTCGCATTGATCAGCCAATTCCTCCATCAGTTGGATACCCGCCTCAACCAGCGTATGACCAACCCTATGCTTACCCACCTGCTCCAAATGCTCAAGGTTACCCAGCTGCCGGTTATCCGCCACCTCAATATCCACCAGCTCAATACCCTCCTCCTGGCTATCCTACGTCTGGCTATTCTAGGTGATTGATATACATGGTCACATGTTGATGTTTTGGGGTCCTTCCTTCGCGTGGAAATATGATGTTTTGCAAGTAAACTCACTGTTAAGTTCCTTTTTGTTACTGAAGATGACATTACTGCCACCTAGCTGGGGTTCTTAGATTTTACTTGCGTTTAGGGTTGGAAATGCGTTTGGTTTGGTTTATTAATTGATTGAACATAAAGCAAAATACCGGAAATATTTTAATTTCTTCTTCATTTGTTTCACCCTTATGTAAAGTGTGTGGATATGCATTTTCTACATTCGGAAGATACATGTCTTCTCGGACGGATCAAGGGTTCATGTTATATGCGGATTAGAATGGTGTGGTTTTAGATTTTGTGGTTTGAATTGTTAGTTTTGAACTATATAATTTAAACGGTGACGTTGAACTATAGTTTAGAATGTAAAGGTTTTAAACAAGAATAAAATATCATATCAAGTTTAAAATGAGAATTGTTGTTTGAAAAATTATTATTTATGTAAGAAAATGAAAATTAGAAAGGTTTACTGTAGAAAATGGTTCAAACGGTATGAAATTAAGGAGGGGAGAGGGGGATGAAAGGGGTGGGAAATTTTGGATTTTGAGTGGTTTAATCACTTAAATAAGGTTTAAATTATCTCAATTATTGTTTAATCAAACATTGGTTTGAATCACCTATATAGTTTAAAATGGACTAAATCTATGCACCAAACATCACATAATTGTTTACAGTGCTAGGCCTTTGGGGCTTGTGATTCTATCTAGTTGCTTATGGATAAGACGATTTTTATTGTAAAAAATAGTTCAAAGTTCAGACCGTATAAATTGAGGAGGTGAAAGCATTGACAAATTTTGGATTTTGAGGGGTTTGGCCGCCTATATATGGTTTGAACTATCTTACTTATTATTTCATCATACATTGGTTTGAACCGCTTACATAGTTTGGATTAAACCTCTGTAACAAACGCCACATAATTGTCTGTGGTGTTCGGCCTTTTGGGCTTGTAATTTTTTCTAGGTGCCCATGGAATCGAAACGAACCTTTTTTGTTCCCGTACAAAATGGGATCCCTTTTGTTAGAGAATTAGAGCATAAAAATTGATGCCTGAATTCATGTGTCTCTCTCATTTAAAACCAAATTCAGAGTGGTAGAGTTCTAAGAAAAATATGAAGACAACTAAAAAGGAGTTATGGTTTAGGTTCCCTATATAGTTTCTCCATCTGTAATGATTCTTGTTATTTCAAATTTTCATTGCCTTCTTGAGTAAAAGAACTGTGCATTACATGATTTGAGCAATGACCAGATGACTATTCCGAGTAGCATAAGACGAATGAACTGATTCAAAAATTATCTATAGAATATAGATAGAAGTAATATATATTATGTTTGCATGTACGTATGTATATTATACTATCGACAATAAAGAAAAAAAGATATTACCTTTCCATACCCTTTAGGTTTATTAAAAAATTTACCTTTAGTTTCTGATCTCATCGAAGGTATATCTTTTGATTAGATTTAAGACACAATTTTATATTTTATTTTGCCAAATAATTGATTTTAACTTGTTAAATGACAAAATTATCATGGTGTAAGGGATTAAAAAAAAACTAAAACTTTAAAAAAATAAGAAGAAAACAAAAACAAAAGCACACAAAAAGTCAATTTTTGAGGTCAAAACCCTTAGTTCAAAGTGTTTTTGAATTTTTATTCTTCTCTTAATTTTTTATCGAAAAAATACTCAAAACATCCCTTGTGTTTTGCCTAAATGTAATTTTTTTTCCTATTATTATGAAAATGTCTAAAACACCCCATGTGCTTATAAAATCACACTCAAAATTCCGCTTGAAGCGCAACTAATTTTTCAAAAATTCCTAGTTTATCTTTCCCAATGTATGTTAAATATGACTTGACTTAAAAATTAAAGAGAAGGTAATTTAAAATGTTCAAATAAATATTTCAATGAAGCCAATACTTCAATTTTTTTTGAGAGTTTTAAACTTTTAAACTTTGATTTTATTTTGTATTTTGGTTTAATAATATTTCAAATTATCTTTAGTAAAGATTCAAAAGGGTAATTTTTGTTTTCTAAAAAGTTTAATTTCTTCAGGGGATATTCTGTGTATGATTTTGAAAAGGCAAGGAACATTTTGGGTATTTTTATAATAAGAAGGGTAAAAATAGTATTCTATCAAAATACAAGGGATATTTTGGGTTATTTTTTTATTTGAGAGTATTACGGGTAATTTTTAGGTTAAAATTGAAAGTTGACCAAGAAAATGTATAGATTTATGTATTGAGTCTAATTTGAATTTATATCTTTGATGAGATAAAAAATCAAAAATATAGTGTTCAAATAAACCTAAAACGGAAGCCAAAAAAAAAAAAAGGTAAATAACCAAAAAAAAAATTGACCATCATGCATTGGGTTATGCCATCTAACTAAACAAACATGCTTTGATGTGTCGTTATGAAATTATGTCCAGTTCTTTTTTTTTTTTTTGGGTGAAATCTTCTGCGGGTAGTCTAGAAGAAAGAGAAGTCTTTAAACATGGGCCTGATATCATCTCTCTCAGTAAATAACAGCTAAATACATAAACATCACATCCTCAAAACTCTGGTCTTAAAAAGTTTTCAAGCATAAGGTGAAAATAAGTAACTAAAATCCTATTTTAGTTTGTATAGATTAAAGTCAAACATGAAACCGAACTGAATCCACCAGGAAAGTCCATCTCAAGCTGTCAAGCCACAACGGCAAACAATCTTTATCTCAACCTAGCTAACATGATCCGATTTGCTGATGCAGCAATTTTAGCTAAACGGGCTGGTTGTTACATCTAGAAATTGATCTGTCCTTTGGCGGCAAAACCCAAATAAACTTATAGGGTGTTCGGCAAATATAGTTACATACTGTAGTAATTTTTTTATTTTTTACTGTAACATAAGAAAGCTTTACACTATTTGATAACTAAAAGTTGGTTCTAACCATATATGTTGAACACTCTATTATTGAAGTAATTAAAAAGGACTCAAACAACGTTGTTTTTAGAACATTGACCAAGTTATCCACCTAAAATTCAGCTAAAAAAAAGACATCCCAACTAATTTGACATCATATATATATTATATAAATATACATACAAATATATATATATAGCGATAATCTTCTCGGAAAAAGAGTGTTTAACATAAAACAAATACTAAAGACGTATTGCACTTGTAATTTTCAATCACGTAGTATAGTCAAACGGCAGGCAAAGAATATTGCATGTAATTAAAGCCAGTTAAGAGTTAGCTATAAGATTCGTTTGCAATTTTGCATACGTAGAAAATTCATTATATGTAATGTTACTATTGAAAAAAAAATAATCTAAATTTGGTATTCTTCTAGACGAGTTAAACATTGAAATATTTAAAAAATAAAATGATGGTAATGAGAGTTAATTTTCTAACTACGTTTTTTGTGGGAAGTGGGTGTACCATATTAGGACTAGCGATGCTCATTTCTAGCAAAAACAATACAGAAAGGCAAACAGATAATAAGATAAGATTTTGTGAATACAAGGCATATATTATTTGAGACATATGCGAGTATTCATAGCATTTTAGTTATTTTAGTCACTTTTATTTTGATAAGGGAAAAAAAAAAGTTTGGTAGGTATTTATTGTTATTTATCAAACATAATATACTTTGAGAATCCTTGACGTGTAGGCCTTATTGTTCACAATTGGACACACGGAGTCATTTATCTCTTGCCGCCTTACACCTTTTTCTTTAATCATAATAGGCTTCTTCAAGCATCAAGGACCTTTTTGCAATTTTATTTTTTACTTTGGTTGGGAATAAATCAAAAGCCTCCTTAATGACTCTCATAAAAAAAAAAAAAAAGCTTGCAATCATCTCAGTCCTTGTTTGAGATGTACACTCTTTTTTCCTTTAAAGGGAATATGCATTCTAACTTAGCACGTACACAAAGAGCTACTGTAAGGAAAAAGAAAAATTATTATGTAGGAAACGAAGAACAATTTCATTTTATCTATGATTTCAATATATGTGTTTTGACACACACATATTTAAACTCATACCCTTATCGAACACATTAAATTGGCCATTGAATTTTTTGAATTTATATGAAAATTTCAACTCAATATCTCAAACTTTAAGGTGTAAATTTATTTAATGAAAATTTATCGATAGATTAAGATTGTAATCGCCTAAATTATTAATTTTTTAATGCTAAATTTAGGAGACTCATTCAATTGATCAATCATATTTCTTAATAGATATCTTCTTCCCTATGAAACATAATAGAATTGTTCTATATGGACGTGTTGATGGGATAAATTTAAATTAATGTTCATTGCAATACCCTAAACCATGCCATGATTTTTTTAAGCTTAACTTAAGATTGAAAGAAAATCTTAGATAAACTTGAAGGTGTGAACAATATATAGTAGTAATCTGAATAAAGATTTGTCCAATGAAAGAAAGAATAATAAGCGTGACTCAAACCTTCAACCTATGGTTGGGATGGAGGGACCTACAACTAACTAGGCTATCTCACTCAGACAAATCCAGAGATTAAATCAGCATTAAGTATCAGAAACTATATCCTTTATGACGGAAAATTGAAAAATTTTAAAAAGAAACATACATGGACTACTCGCATTACTACTTTGATTTCAATCGGAGATTGGACCCAGGTACAAATTTCTCAAAGATTGGTTTCTTTTGATTTCATTGATCTTTCTTTGTAGGCTATCTACTTTACCCCACGAAAACAATATTTTAAAACAAAAAAGAAAAACAGATTCCCAGAAAAACAAAAAAGGAAAAATGATTCCTGAAAATCCGGATGATTATCTTTTACTGCAAGAGGGAAAAAAGAAAAAAAAGAAGAAGCACAAAAACCATGATGATATCATCACATTATGTATGTACTCATTGTTTAATTATGAGATCCCAATAAGCCGGCAAAATCATTGCAACAACAAGAGCTAACAAAATCTTAGGCAAGTGAATGATTAACTTATTATTCTCCCTTTGTTTTCATTTTTCATACCCAAGAAGAAAGAGAGAAAAAAGAGCAAAAGGAGCAACATTTGGTAAAAGAAAATTAATGTAAATTTCTAGCAAAAATTTGAAGCATATCAAGATTTTTTTTAATGTTACGTATGCACTTAATAAGCTCATAATTGTAATCTTGTTATTACATTGTACAACCAATCTATATCTATATGTGTGTGTGTGTGTGTGTGTGTATAGCATCAATCTTCCATTAGTGAGGTTGAACCAAGCCAAAGCCATCATCGACTAAAGCATCACAACTCTCACATACTGCCAAAATCCAAAATCAATACTTTATCGTATTGCCTACCCAAAAAAAAAAAAAAAAAAAAGGGCTCAAATGGTTCACATCTATTGCTAATTATACCACAACACAGCAAAACAACAGTAAACTCAAACAAATTAATAAATAGCATTTAGCTAAAATATTTGAAACTTGAGATCGATCAAAGAGGAACTTAAAAACATATATATGAGATCCAATTTTCCACTATTTCCTTTTTCAGTTAATTAATTTCTCAAAAGCTATACAATCCTAATTTTCCCATATTTACACCCAAATTTCTTTTTAAAAAAACCCAAATGCGTCACATCATAGTCAATTATACTATATTTATAATACAACAAAACAATAGTAAACTCAAATGATCTCATTAAATGCCATTTTGCTAAAGTAGAAACTTGAGATCACAGAAGTACTTAATTAAACACACACACACACACATATGAGATCCAATTTCTTCTTTTATTTTTTTTGGAGTTAATTCATTTCTCAAAAGCTGTACAATCCCATTCTTCCCATATTTACACCCCAAATTCATAAAAAAAAAAAAAAAAAAACAAAAACCCAAAACTTCCATTTTTTTCCTTCCTCTTTCTTCTTTCTTTTCAAAATCTAACAACAATAATAACTGTAATAGTTTTTAAAAGAGAGTACTT
Source organism: Artocarpus hirsutus (assembly GCA_946598075.1). NCBI lineage: Eukaryota > Viridiplantae > Streptophyta > Magnoliopsida > Rosales > Moraceae > Artocarpus > Artocarpus hirsutus. Next base: position 40,432 of record CAMOHE010050183.1, read on the forward strand.
TTCAGTACTATTACTACAAACCGGTGATATGAGAATACTCAGCGTAAAACTCAGGAATCCCAGAAGCCGCCCACAATCTCTCATTCAAAGCCCCTTGCAAGTCATCACGTAGAAAAGGGGTCCTACACAACGGGCAAGTCTTCTGATCGTACCCCATCCAACGGTCCAGACACGCCTTGTGGAATATGTGGCAGCAGTTGGTCAGCCGTCGGATCTCGTCCTCCGATTCGAACTCGTACAAACAGACGGCACAGCTCTCCGGTGGGTCCACCAGCTCCGAGAACTTGACAACCGGCAGGAGCTCCCGGACCAGCAGGGACGAGACCGAGTCGAACTCGGGGGATCGGGTTGTTGCCGGAGGGTCCGATTCGGGTTCGAGGAAGTGTTGGAGACCCAAAAAGGAGAAGAGGAAGGAGATGAACTTTCTGAGATAGCCTAGAAGGGAAAGAGTGTGGATGAAGAGTTTTGGCAAGAACAGCTCTGTGTAGCCTACTGGAAATCCCATTGTTCTTCTCTTTTTTTTTTCTTTGAAGGAATTTATATTTGGATATGTGTTTTTTTCTTTTGGTTTTTTTGAGTTTGTTATGAGAGTTTAAAGAGGAGGGGGTTGGGAATGGGGAGATCAGGATGGTTTATATATAGAGAGGAGGGGGAGGAGGAGTTTGAGGTGAGGCTAAAATGTCATTCTTGGGCTTGGTAGAGAGAGGAGAGAGAGAGAGTATAGGGACATATAAAATAATTGAGATATTATTATTATTATTATTATTATTATGTAATTGTTTTCGCACTTCACTGCTAGCATTAGACAAAGTCCTAGAAATACCCATATTAAATATAAATTTAGGTTCTTGTATTAAAATCATTGCAACGAAAAAGATTTGAATTGTGATTTAAATGGATCGGTAAGAATTTGGATAGATTAGAGTCGTGGATTGTGGGTTGGATCTAAACTCGTATTAAAACACAAATTACTTAGATGAAAACTAGTAACTAGTAGTGGTATCATTTAATAGGCTGTTTAAAACAATTGTTTAAATTATTGATTTGAACTGTAAATAGTATAAAATTTTTATATATTATAATAAAAGGTTATAACGTAAAAATTTTATGTGCTACAGTTTTTAAATTTAAACTTGTAGTTTAAACTATAAAAGTAAAAAAGTAGTTAAGTTTAACTTATGTTACTTTGATTTCATGGGGTAAATCGACTGTTTTTTTTTATTACTACCACTACTTTTATTATTATTATTATTATTAATAATGGGAAATATTTGATTTTGGCGTGGGAAGTAATGATGGTTGAAAATTTTGGCTTCGCTTTAAATATTCTGACTGTTTTGTGAAATTAACGAGATACCAAACATAGTACGTTATTCAGGTTTGCATTCACATTGATTCTTCCTTCCACTTTTTAAGAAAGGAAGAATTTTATCTCATATGCACCCAAAAAAAAAAAAAAGTGCACTCTATAAGTTTTTATTTTTCCTTTTTTTTTTATCATGTGTTGTTTAATTTTTTTTTTTAATTTAAGTTCTTGTATTTCAGTGAAGGCTTTGTTACGGGTCCTTGAGAAGTAAATCAATTAATTTGTTTTTTTTTTCTGTCCCCCTAAATGCATGATCCAACGGCTTCATGAAGTGCTAAGAAATAATGTCATGTTTTATCATGAATTGCAACAATTTAGGATAACCCAAAAAAAAAAAATCCAATTTATAAGAAGTCATGAAAATATCAAGGCATCCATAATAATATTGTTGCTCACTTGCTCTTTAGAAAATAATAATAATAATAATAATAATAATAATAACAATAATAATAGCGATTTGAATAAGGCCTTCTATCAAACATTTTTGTCGGCAAGAACTGCTCTTAACTTATAATATTCTTGCTGAAAATGAAACCACTTTTGTTGCTCGTTTGGTGGGGAGATTATCACAGATGCAAAATAGTTTTATTTGTAAATTTTCTTAGCTTAAATTAGCTTGTCCGAGTATAGGGTCCACGGAATATTAGATGTAGTCGGTTAAGTGTGACAAATATAATGGCCTTGAAAGTGTGTTGGCGATAATTAGCTAGGCCTTGTTTAAGTAGCGTTTTTTAAGTTGACTGGATATGAAGACGTTGGTAAATGACATACTAATTTAAGGGGCGTTGCATGTAGTTAGGTCTTCTCAATAACCTTAACTATTTTGTTTAGTCATGGTAGAATCTTAGTGGGTGTTTGGAAGAGTGGTGGGAACCACTTTTACTGTAGCATGCGAGAGTTTTACACTGTAGCAATTTTTTTTATTGTTACTGTAGCATGTTAGAACTTTTTACTATTCATAACTGAGTTTGTGGTGGAAACTGAGTGGTTCCCACTACTGCCAAACACCGCATAGATTATATATATATATATATATATTTTTTATGGTGTACATTGCCTTAAATGTGAAAACTTATAGTTATACGTGTAATTAGTTTGGCAATACTTGATGATTGGAGTTTTATATGTAAGAATACTCACTAATTATGTAATAATTCAGTGAGTGAGCTAATGGAAGTTATTTCTGCTCTTTCTGAAAAAAAAAGAAGAGAGTTATTTTTGCTTCACTTTTTTTTCCCTTCTTTTTCAGATTATTGAATGGAATCGTACGTACATGTGGTACACGCACCACTATAGTATTAAATCAAACAACCTTATGTCTTTTCTTTTCTTTTCTTTTTTTTCTTTTTTGAAAGAAGCCTTATGTCTTTTCAAGCAACAAAAAAAGAAAAAAAGAAAAAATTGTAGCCTTATGTACTTTTTTTTTGTTTTTGAAAAGTATGTATTTTTCCCTTGTTATCTTTTTTCTTTTCTTTTACAGCAATTGCAATTTGCAAAACGACAATATATTTTATTTTCCCTTCATGAACCTCTCAAATATTAATAAAGACTAGATTAGATCAACATGATGTAGGCACATAAAGTATAACATATATATATATATATGGTATAAATATGTATATATTAAAAAAAACAGAGAGAGAAGCTTAGACTCTTTTTAGACAATTTTCTTTCTTTTGGCACACATGGAGCAAGTGAGTAGTCCCTTTCGACAAGTATAAAGCACCATTACAACTTCAGAAGGAGACTGTTTTCTAGTGCTTAATCACGGCCAGACAGCTTCTTGAGAGTTCATGAACATGAACTTTCAAACAAAAGGAGATCTTCAATCATCGGAACAAATCAAATTATTGAAACTTTATTTCAAATTTTTTTTCTAAACAGTCTTTTTGTTTTTCACTCTTAAGGATTAGATAAACTGCACGTAATGTTACAAGGGTATACAGTACTACTGCTTCACGTGCATTATTTTCACATCAGTTGCAAAATATAAAACTCACTTTTGGTTCATACATTTGAACAAAATTTTAAATTTTTCACGAGAAAATATAAAAAGTTTGAACTATACTTCAAACCGAGATAAATGAACTAAATTTTTCGAGAGATTATTAGTTAATTATAATGTATTTACCAATTAGGCTGGGATTCCAAACCGCTATCATAGAAATGTGTACATGTGAACACTAGACCCTAGTTTGAGTACCATTCCTTAATTTATAATATTCTTTTTTCGGGAGCACCATGTACATACACATATATACATGTATATTCTCATGAAGTTTTCAATGCATGATATGGATTCTTGAATTTTAATACATATAAAGGGGGCATAAGTGAGAGAGAGAGAGAGAGAGAAATGAATTTAATTAGCTAGACATAATGGACAAGGAGTGTGACAAAAGAGTATAGGAAGAATTAGGGAGGGGGATGGTGAGCCCTGGCCAACCAGCCGGGGAGGATGGGGAAGGGGCAATTATGTGAGGGCCAAAGTGGGAAGGGGGTGGTGGTGGTGCGCACCCAAACAAGTCATGAGACTGACAATTGTGTCTGATGAAGCCAAGACACCCACTGGCCCATCCCAATAAAACACCCACCCACACCACACCACATCCCACACATCCTTGTCCATCCCCCGACCGCCGGCCACCACCCACCCTCTCTTTGCTTCCTTCCCCTTCCCCATCTTTTGTCTCTTTCTTTTGTCCTTTGTATTTCTCTCCACTCCCAATCAATCCTCAATATTACCTTACCCTCACTCTCCTCATCACCCATTTCCTTTTCTTGTCTACATCTCTTAGACCCCAATATTGTCCTAATTGCTTCCACTTTCACATGTGGGGGAAACCCTATATTAGACATCTTATGTAGCCTATTGACGGATTGCACGAATTACATATTATGTGGGCGCACATGATATGTACAATTGAATACCAAAGGAGAATTTTCTAAACAATACCGTTACAAATCTACTTCATAAGCACTACATAATTTAAATCATACGAGTAAAAGTGACAACTCTACTATACTGTAAAATTCTCTCTCTATGCCTAGGCAGTTTAGGGTGAGTACATACAAGAGAGATATCACCTTTCACCTTTTTTTACATTAAGTGATGTGATAATTTTTCCCCACACAACATGACTAATGTGGAGATATATTATTACTTTTTACCAATAATGATCATCTTCCTTGCCCAAAAGCATGTAATGTTTCAGTTTTTAACTTTCTCATGTTATTTAGGCTAAACTTTTTTTTTCCATTCCTTCCAAGATTAAAAAAAAAAGAAACTTTTATTTTCAACAGCCTATTACTTTGGCACATTTACGGATGGGATCATGGGACCAAGGAGAAAATGAAGTTTAACCCGTCTAAGGTCCCTCTCTTAAGGAATGACAGGTAAATGGTGTACGGCAATATTGAAGAGTAGGGCAGCTGAGTCCTTAAAATGGGGTCTTAAATTCTCTTTCTGTTGTACCAAATAGCCTAAAAAGAAAGAAAATAGAAAAGTGTTTTTGGACTTGAAGGTAATTTGGATGTTTAATATTGCCACTAGTACCATTACATACTAACTACCTCTTGTTGACTAATGCGACGGTGGGGATGATTTTGCAGTTTAATTAGGGAATAATGCTTTTGTTCTATTGTCAAGAATATAAAAGAAAAAAAAAGGACTATAGGAATTTTAATAATCTAAACTAGCTACCCAGTTATTAAAGAATTTGGCAGACTTCTTTCGGCTTACCTAACTGCCCCTGTCTTCAGATTGCTTCACCTTTCTCATGCATGCTTTTTACAAGCCTTTAAGATATTTGCATGTTTGATCAGCCTAGAGCCTAACATTCGTACGAAATACAGCTGGTATTTATCACTTAACAATTAACATTAAATACTTTAAACTACATGAAAATATTACTATTGATGATATGTATTAGACTGTGTTAGAATTCTACTAGTAGATTGGAGAAATAAACGAGCAAAATAAGACACAGAAATTTATGTGGTTCGATTTTAATTTGGCTAACGTCTGTAAACAAAGACGACGAGGAGTTTCACATTAAAAAACAAGGAGATTACAAGAGAGTATTTAACTAACTCATTTACTCAACACCCCAATACACCCAAAGAGATTACTCTCATTGTGTGAAGCAAAAGATCAAGAACAATTATCTATTTTCTGGGGGGTTGCTATAAAGTTCTACTACAGTTCTGTTAGCCACATTTTAACAGACTATGTAGCAACACCAGTACTACTAGCCAAAGATGTGTAAAGTTTAAGTCTAGACAACGAAATTAATCTTCATTAGTCAGAATTAAGGCCAAATAAAACAAGGCATGTAGTGGTGAGCGTTTCTTGGAGTACAAGCTTATGTACTGTCATTTGTCCCTATTAGGGATCAGATTTACAGGCAAGCAAGCCATGAACACAACCCATGTTGATCATCAACTTTTAACCTTAATCAAGTGGCTAGCTTGTAAATACATATCTTAATCTCAGACTATATATACACACACACACACACTCTACTGGCAGTATTCAATAATATTCAGTCAGCGATCGAATCAGGCTTTGTTAATTTTATTCTCTTCTCCATACGCCACCTTATATATATGACTGAAAAGCGTGATTTGTATCCGATTAACAACAAAACAACAGCCTTTACTTGGATTATATTATTCATAAGACTATCAGTTTTCGACATTTTCTGATGCCATATAAGGTTGGAACCAAGCAAAGCATCACAATATTCTGTCTAGTGAGTGCTAAGTTATAAGCTCAAATTTCCCAGCACCTTGCTTTGTCAGAAACTGTCTGATCTTTGTAGCAAATATTATCATTACACACACACACACACATATAAATATATGTGTATATATGAAACTGACCGCCAATATTTTTAATGGGGACACTTTACTCCAACTTGCACCAAAAAGCAATGCAAAAATGGTCTTCTGGGTCAAGCTTAATTTGACATATATGTGTGAGTGGGGCGTTGATATACAATACTGTCAATACATGATTTAGATTGATTGACGATGACCCTCAAGAGAGCTTAGCTCTTTTTCCAGTGTCCCCTTCTCCTTTGTGTTTGGGAATAATTGGACTAATCATTAATGTTCTTGCATGTGTATTTTCCCTCAGTAGTAATATTGGCTTCCATATATATATAAAATAACTTCAACTAATAAAGATAAAAGAGGGCATGAGAGAAGGGTTAAAACTGAAAATGTTAGTTTGAAAACTGTAGCATATAAGAGTTTTATGTTATAACAATTTTTATTTTTTTACTGTAGCTGCTAAAAGCTTTATACTATTTGTTGATTGGAGCCAATAATTCTAACTAAGATGCTAAACAAAAGCAAAAATACAAAGCATATATTTTGCATGAGTTCAATGTGAAGATCAATAATTTATAGACTTGTGATCATAATTATATATTACATGCATCACTTCGCAATGGTCACATGAGTGCTATAAGACTATAAAGTACCTCTATATATATTATATATACGCATACAGGTCTTAGGTAGATGTTCAAAGTTGTCTTAGCTGTGAAATATCTTTTTCTATCAGAAGCACAAGACAAGTTATAGTGAAACACTGAAAATGTAATGCATTAGTTGTTTAGCCTGACAAAAAGGAAATGTATATTGTGTGTGCAGATGAGCTATTAGTATAGATTATTATAAAAGCTCACTCTTTTTTTTCCAAATTGGGAATTTGCTAACCAGCAGATGCTCAGATGCTTTACTGTAAAGCCACGTTTTGTTTATGTGGAAACATGAACAGATAGAACCCTTCAGGGGGGAAAAAAAGTTCAGTGGAATATCTTGGGGAGGGGACACTTAACTAATTGAAATGACAAAGTGATAATTACTTTTTAATCATTTCCCACCACATTTCTGTCCTCACAACCCATCAAAACAGTAATGATATATTTAATAATTAATCAACAATAGAAGACAAATATGTGGCAAGGTATAAAAATTACTATTTATGGGAGTGGCATGCTGGCAAAGGAGAGGTTACCTGAGAACTTTACCTTCACTAGGTTATGGGTTAAAGGGTTGCCAAACGTAAATAAGTTTACTTTGACCATTTGGTAGCATAAATTATAAATTATGCCTCTAATGTAAACTTTTGAAAACCATGAACAGTTAGATGGTAAAGGCTTAGGATCAACCTTTTTTGTTATTCTATTGGTGGTCCTAATATCATTGTAGGAGAGGACTTTCTTTATATTCTATTAGGTCGGAGATGTAATTAAGCACACCACCAATCTAATTTTTTTCCACAAAATTTCCATTTACAAATTATAAGAATTTTCTTAAGTTCATGAAATTTGTATTTTTTTTTTATAAGCATTGATATAATTTAATAGTTTAGAATTAGGTGATTTACCAATATTTTGTGTTTCCTACAGAAAAATTCTCATGAGAAAGAAAAAATTAAATGAAAGAAAAAAGTATGGTGGAGTAAGAGAAAGGAAAATGCTATATGTTTACAGGCTGTTGTTATTATATAAAGGAAAATGCTATATGTCTACAGGCTGTTGTTATTATATCACTAATTTTTCAAGAATCACGCAAACTGTATGGATTCTTGTAACATCGATAATATTATAATATGGGTTCACACATATAATTATATGATACATCATATATTATTTGGATGTTGTTAATTAGTTTAAAACTTCCCCCCCTCTCTTATATTTTTTTTTCGTGCCGAACAAAACGTCCAATCTGTTGTGGAAATTGCTATATGAATATCTTCTTGTCCCTTGGTTAATATCTTATAAGGGCAATGAAAGGGCAAAATGTAGGTAAGTTTGTAGGGCTATGAATATAGTTGTTTGGAGGACACCCAAGTGGAGAAAAAAGCCAACGAGCACTAGAAGAGTGTGGGAGATTTCCAGAGTCACATTGTGACTGATGAATGAATAGACAACTATATTGGTAGAGACATTGAGTCAGAAGAGTGGGTCATCTTGCCATGTGGGTTGTCTGGTGGTCTTGTACCTAACCCTCATTCCCCCTACCCTTTTTATAAACACCAAGTTCCCTAGTAATAACCAATTCCCTCTTTCTAAAAACATCATGTGACTCTCTCTCTCTCTCTCTCTCTCTCTCTCTCTCTCAAACATTGGTTAACGGTCATAGTGTTTCTCTAATGCAATCAAAAGGGAGCGAGGAAAATTAGTCAGACGCCGAAGAGTATACTAACATTATCAAAAAAATTTAAATGAAAGATATATAAAATTTTAAGGGGTAAAATATAATTTTAGAGGGCTAAAATATAATTTTATGCGGGGCATAGTATAATTTTTACAAAAATTTATATACAATATTGAAAGAAAAAAGTTTAGGAGGAACGGCCGCCCGCTTTTGTTTACGTATATGTCATGCCCCGGAACCTGGGAAGTGACGTGGCGGGTTAATTCATTTAATTAAATCAAATTTATTAAGTTAAAAGTTAATTATTTTAGGAATTAGTTAATTAATAAAAATATGATAAATTTGAAACTTTTTAAACAAACATTTATAATAATAAAACCAGTAAAATAAAACAAAATGAAATAAAATAGTAAAGAGAGGGGAAATGAGTGTTGGGTCCCACTAGGCCCACAACTTATGCACACACATAGTATCAGCAATAATTAAATTACAACCATAGTCTAATATAAAAAAAAAAAGTTAAAATGATACATGCCTTGATTAATTAATACAAATAACCTACTCGGAGTCTTCTACTACTCGCAAGTCCGGTCAGTAAACTCTCCGTCAATCCTAAGCTAGATCCCATTTAAAGAGGATAGGTTTAAAAATAAATAAAAAGTAAGCGAAAGATTCAGTAGGACTAAGTTACAAAAACATTTAATTTTGAATATAAAATTCATCATGCAAGAAAATATTTAGAAAATAAAATTAAATAAATAAATGGATAAATAAATTCAATAAAATCAATCTTACCCAAAACTGTGTATTGTTCGACCATAAAAGATATTATTATCTTTTCTTGGGCAAACAGTATCACTACTGTAGAGGCTTAGTTAGGTTTCGAAACCTGCCTCTAAGGTCGTACTCTATACGATCCAATCTCTAAGTTTGGCATCATGCACATCTATGCATTTCTGTAGTTATTAAAAACTCATTTTACCAAATATATTTATTTACATTTATTATGCGGTTCATTATGAAAATCACATCATTTTGCTGTTTACGAAAACAACTCATAAAAATTTCTTTTCAATCATTCATTGAAAATATTTTGAAAGAAATCATATTGAGGCCAAAAATCTTTTTTAAAAAAAAAAAAAAAAAAACATTGGCTATCAAGGAAAGGGGTAGAAATTCTACCTCAATATCCTCCACCGGAGCCCAACACCGTAGTCTCACTCCGCTATACGTTAGCTCCACGGAACTACGAACAATCTTAAATATAAACTAAACTTGTCAATATCTAGCATGGGATATTTTCCACTTTTAACCTACCTCATGGTGTCCTAGTATGTCATTTATGTCTGTAAAATCATATTATAAAGTTAAAATCTCAATCTGGGTTTAAAATAGGAAAAACGGGTGAAAAAGGACAAATTTTGTGAAGCCTGGTTAGCCTGTCGGTTTCTCTGGTCTAGTCTGTCGAACCTGCTATGAGTCCGGCCTGCTGATAATATGAATCCGACCTATTGAACTCATGAATCTGGCCTGCCAAACTAGAAAAATTCTAAAAATTTTTAGACTTGGATCTCGGCCTCCCTGAGCCCAAATCCTCGTTTCCAAACTGTTTTCTCAATTCCATGACATACAAAATAGTCACAAAAGATTGAAGAACTTAATAGAACACCTTTAAACTAATTTAAACAAGATTTACATAGAAAATTCTAATTAAATCTGAAAATGGAAAAAATGGAGAAAAATAGAAAAAACTTGATTTAAATCCGTTTTTCATCAAATCAAGCCTAGATTCTAGATGTTTTGAGTCCCACTAACTTAGATTTAAGTTTTTCTAAGCTCATATAACTTAGATTCCAACATTTTTAAAGAAATTGAAGATATGAAGAAAAAGTTTGAAATTTTGAAAAAAGTTAAACTAACCTTGAATCAGAGCTTTAAAACAAGTTTGAAGTAGTTTAATCATATTCCTTAACCTCCAATCCAGTTAAGAATAAAAGCTTGAGTTCAAAATTTTGAATCAAAAGAGAGGGAAGAGAGAAAGAGAGAGTCAATGAAAAATAAAGAAAGATGAGAGAGTGTCTGAGAGTGAGGGAGAGAGAGAACGTGAGAGAGTGAGGAAGTGAGGGAGAGTGGGAGAGATAAGTAGGGAGAGGGAGAGTAAAACTATATAGGAAAACCGTGTGTTATCCATGGTTTTACAAAAAGAGCCGTAGTTGATATTTGACAAATTATTTTGTTTCAAAATTTAAAATAACAAATAAAAATAATCAAGGGTAATTAAAAATGATTAAAATAATTAGAAATATCATTAATTTAAAAATATCACAAAATAGTCAAATTAAGTTTCAAAATACATCATGTCACACTAATTCACCATTTTATATACTAATAATATTTAATTAATTTTAGGGTGTTACTATATAGCTCTACCCCTGCATGCAATATATGCATATTGGGATCTTGTGTCTTATATTTTACTTTTCCTTCTGTCCGAGGATCAAAGTTTTAATGTAACTACCATTTTGCTATTATAAATTTAGTTAACTACATATGCTTTTCCTATTTGGTGGAGGGCAAGAGTTTGGACGAGGTTGCGTAAGGGTGGAATTTCAAATAAGCTGTTATTTTTTAAAGCCCATTTATAAGGTGTTTGGGAGAGTGGTGAGAACCATTTTTACTGTAGCATGTGAGAATTTTTTACTGTAGCAAATTTGTTTTTTTGTTACTGTAGCATATAAGAACTTTTTACTGTTCATAACTGAGATTGTGGTGGGAACCACTTTACCAAACGGGGCCTATACATCGATGATAAGGGCTTCTACGAAAAGGTAAAACCGTGATCTATAAATGAACTTCACTTAATGACCTTATGTTGTATCCACGTAATTGCTGACCGGAAGGAATCTTGCTGGGATACTTAAATACGACAAGTTAGAGTATTTCTTTTTAGTACAAAACAAGAAGCTCTAGGTTTGCAAGGAAAAAGCATATCATCCTAGAATTGTTAGAACCAAACTGTATATAACTCAGACTATTTAGAAAGACGTAATATTTTATTCTGCCCTGCTATATCGTTTCTTATATTATAACTGTCATATGATTTGCAGTCGGAAAGAATATGTAATTTGCAGCCGCAATATCTTTTGTTTATTTTTGGTGGTTCAAAAACTTTTTCTTAAACGACATGGGTCCAAACTTTGAGTAATCTTCTCTAAAAATCCTTGAGTTCCTAAGGTCTAGTTGTAATGGTAAAATACAAAGAGGAAAAGGCTATGTCCAAAAGCAAATTATAAAAAGGAAGAAGCATTAAAAAAAAATTACATACTTGATTAACAGCTATATTAATCTATTAATTAAAGAAAAAGAAACAAAAACAACTGAGCTCTTCACTCAAGATTTCAGCCTTATTATATGAAACATGTTCCGACATTAATATTCTCTGAAGTGTTGTCTTTAACCAAAGCCACCAAAACCCATAGCCTTGTAGCCATATAGCTTCTTACCCAATTCATTAAAAAAAAAAAAAAAAAAAAAAAAAACCGAATAAAGAAGGAACATATACAACACACACACATATATATATATATATGACACATAACCCATAAATTAAATATCATAGGTAGCTACCCAATACACAATTCCAAACTGAGACACTACAAGAAAAACTACATTTAACTATATATTATTTACGACATATGGTTTTTGAATGTCGTTGAAAAGTACATACAACGACATCTCAAACAAAAATGTCATTAACGATATTTGGAACAATAATTAACGACATCTATATAGATGTCGTGTTAAAGGTCTCCTTTTAACGACAATAGTTTAGTGTAGTTAAATTATTTAACTACAAGTAAGAGATATCGTCAAAGCGTTGGAGATTCCACGACATCCTTTATAGACGACATTGATCAATATGTCATCTATAAGAGATGTCGTAGAATCTCCAAGTATTTGACGACATCTCCTACTTATCGTTAAATAATTTAACGACACTAAACTATTGTAGTTAAAATGAGATCTTTAATACGACATTTATATAAATGTCGTTAATTATTATTTCAAATGCTATTAACAACATCTTGGTTAGAGATGTCGTTATATTTACTTTTTAACGACGTTTAAAAACTACATATCGTAAATAATATGTCGTTAAATGTAATTTTTCTTGTAGTGAGATTAGTTTAGTAATTATACACGTTCCTTTTAAATCACGCCTTCAAAACAGTCTAGCTAGATGATCATGCTCATAATTAACCAATATGAGCACGCACTTATTTTTTTTTATTATTTGTACAAATGTGCGCTAATTTGATAGTGCAACTCGAATGAGCAATGACAGGTAATGTCACGCCCCGGAGTACGGGAGGTGACGTGGTGGTTTAGTTAAGTTAATTAAATAAAGATTTAGTTAAAAATAGGGTTTTAGAATTTAATTTATAAATAAAAATAAGATAATTTTAAAATCTTTCAAATAGAATAATTTGAGGAAATAAAATAAACCATTATAATAATTAAGCAAATAAAAGAACATTAGAACATTTAAATGTGAGGTGGAACGAGTATGGGTCCTACTGGCCCACATATTGTGTACACACATGTAGTACTGACAATATTACAATACAACCACAGTCCAAGTAAAAAGAAAGATAAAAGTTTACATGCCTTACTACAGTACAACCTACCCAGATCTGCTACTGATCGTAAGTCCGGTCAGTGGACTCTTCTCCGATCCTAAGTTGATATCCACCTAGGGGTAAGATTTTAAAACAAATAAAAACGTGAGCGAAAGGCTCAATAGGACTATATTTTAAAATAAATAAACAGATAAATATTCAAATAAAACTTTCTTAATAAATAAATAATTAAATAAGTCAAATAAATATTTTCATTTACTAAAATCCCATTAAAAATAGTTTGTCAAGAGTACCTTTTTAATTCTCTCGGGCAAACCAATTATTCAACACCAAAGTGGCCCAGCTGGGTTTCGGGACCTGCCTCCAAGGTCGCATACTACACGACCCGATCTCTGACATGGCATCATACCCCAAAATATGTATACATATATATATATATATATATATATCTTTGATGATTATTAAAATCTCTTTCTACCAAACATAATCATTTACATTCATTATGAAGTTCATTATGGACAGTTCTCAATCAACCGTTTGTAAAGATATTTAAACAAAATTATTTCTCAATCAGTCATTGAAAACATTTGATAAAAATCTATTTTTGGCTTAAATCATTTGAAATAAGGCTACCAAAGAAAAGGGGTAGAAGTCCTACCTCGATATCCGTGTCGGTGTCCCACACCGTAATCCCGGTCCGCTATACGTTAGCTCCGCGGATCCACGCACGAATCCTAAATGCATAGTAACTTAGCCCATTAGTATCTAACCCGAGGTATCCTATGGTACTAAATCATCTTATGGTGTCCTAGTGTGCCATTTAGGTTTATAAAATCATTTTATAAAGTTGAAACTTCAATCGGGGTTCAAAACAGTGAAAACGGGTGAAAAATCACAAAATTACACCATGCCCGGTCGGCCTGGTTTGGCCTGCCGAACTGCACAGTTCGGCCTGCCGGAAGAGCAGGTTCGGTCAGCCGAACATCTCCAGGTTTGGCCTGCCGGTCGGATGAATCCGGCCTGCCGATCTCTTGAATCTGGCTTGCCGAACATGAAGTTCGGCCTGCCGATCTGAAAAAATTCTAAAATTTTTCACACACGGGTTCTCGGCATCCCGAATCTAAATTCTCAATTTCAACATGTTTTTTCAATTCTCAGGCATGAGTAATCATCATAAACAATAGAAAATCATAGTAGAACACTTTTTAATGGATTAAAACAAGTTTTAAACAAGATTTTCACAAAAATCTGAAAATAGAGAAAATAGAGGAAAAATAAAAAATCTTGATTCCAATCCGTTTTTGATGAAATAAAGTTTGCATTCTAGCTAATCTAAGTCCATCTAACTTAGATTGAAGCTTTTCTAGACTTAGAAACTCTTAGATTTCAAAATGCAAGGAAATTTAAAAAATAGAAAAACTTTTGAATTTTAAAAACTAACCTCGAATCGAAGCTTGAAAACGATGTTTTTGTTGTTAAATCTCATTCCCGAGCCTTCAATCTTCTAACCCAAAGCTTAAATCCGAATTTTGTTTCAAAATTTAGAGAGAGAAAACGAGAGGGGAAGAGAGAACCGAGAGAGAGAGAGACGAGAGAGGTGAGCGAGAGAGAGGAGAGAGAAAAATGAAAGTGAGAGAGAGAGAGGGAAAATAAATAGAGGGAAAGAAAAAGTAGTTGTACAGGACTATGTGCAACAGTACACTGTTTTCAAATCAAATTGTTTCATTGAAAATTAAATTAACAATTAAAAACAATTTAGAATAATTAAAAATCATTAAAAGAGTAAAATAATACAAAGTCACTAAATTTTCATAAAACATTCAAATCAAATTTAAAATGCTCATTAGGGCACACTAATCCACCATTTTAATGTGATTTAATTAACTTCAGGGTGTTATAAACAAGAAGGCCACGAAGTCTTTAAATCACCGGCATGTGCCTATAGCTTCTTAGGTACTTGCAGCTTCAACAGCATCATACATCCAACACTCGTCAAATGCCTCGAACCATAAGCTCAACCAGCCAGACGCGCTTCAGGTGGGTGGAAGGCCTATCCTTCACTCCACTTTTGGTCCGCCTGAAGTCACTAAACTACTCTTGGAAAACCATAGTTAGAGCCAAGAAAGCTAGCAATCAACAAGGCACTTACTGATACTGGGAACTGGGGAGAAGAAAACAAAAGAGGGAAATTTGGGGCGGTGGGGGCAGAGTGATTGTAGGCAAAATGAGGTTTTTTTCAAAAACATATATAGACGGGTGGTACAGGTTGTACTACCTACGGCTGAAATCTCAAAACCAAACCTGCTCGTCTGTATATGTTGGTGGGTGGGTTATTTTTTGGGGCAGGGCGAGGTGGGACGGCCTGCAGGTGCACATTGGTTTTTATGCAGCCCTAGTAAAAATGGGAGTTCCAAAAATGCAAGTGACAAAGAGAAAATAATCATAAAGTTTAAGAGTACATATAATAATAATCCTAATTCTTTTTCTAGCACTAAACCAAAAGTAGTTTTGAGACTGATGTTGATTATTTTTCATTGTTATCTAATTAATTATCTCCATTCAAAAAATGGTAATTATCATAAATAACTAAGAGATGCACCATAATGACTTAAATTAGGAAAACACTCCACTATGGTAGCTTACAGAAAATGAAAAGAAATTAAAATCAGTTAACCCTGGCTCTCAAAACGACGCCGTTGTACTCCTAATTCTCCCTTTCTTTATTTTTTTTTTTTTAAGCGTTAATCCATTACTAGTTAAATGGCACCGCCACTTTCCCAGTGGACACGGTCACTTTTCTCTCTCTTCCCGAGCAACTCTTCCACCAGCAGACCAGCTCCCAAGTCCTAACCCAACTCTCTCTCGAACAATGGACGAAGACCAAGCATTGAACAATGTGAGCATCCACAGTGGAAGAAGAACCGATTCGGTGCTCCGCGGCCCCACCATAAGCACCACAACCACGACCTTTTCTTTCCCTCTCACCCGCTACCCAAGCCGCCTCTTCGCCGCCACAGACCGCCGCAGGATTCTCCTCGGCGACGGAGACGGGGATGGAGACGGCGAGAGCTGCGCCTACTCGAAGCCGATTCTAGTGCTGGACGTCGTCTGGAATTTGGCGT
>CAMOHE010050183.1:56752-67614 GCA_946598075.1 Artocarpus hirsutus
TGTGCAACAGTACACTGTTTTCAAATCAAATTGTTTCATTGAAAATTAAATTAACAATTAAAAATAATTTAGAATAATTAAAAATCATTAAAAGAGTAAAATAATACAAAGTCACTAAATTTTCACAAAACATTCAAATTAAATTTAAAATGTTCATTAGGGCACACTAATTCACCATTTATCATTTTAATGTGATTTAATTAACTTCGAAGTGTTACAGGTAATTAATTATGTGTTGTTGTCATTGACAAGTTGCTCAATATTAATATATACCTATTTATATATATAGATATATAATACGAAAGAGATCCAGGTAGCCGAGAAGAGTGTTGTTGAAGAGGCTTCCTGGATATTAACAGGAATGTTCATTGAAGTCCCGATCACTAGAACAATGTTTGGGTTGTGATCTAAGGTGATGCATGTAACGTGACTTCCACGTTTTACTATTGACGAGTGATTAAATCATATAGTTCAGATGAGTTCACTTTCAATCATGTCCAAAGAATATTAGTGCTAAAGAGAGCTCTTGAGAAAATATTATATATATATATATATATATATTGATATGATGGGCTCATGAGAGTCATGACCTAGCTATTGGAAAATGCTAAATGAAATAGAAAATAATAGAATGTGGGCCTTTTCAACGCATAAATAAATGTAGCAATGGAGACAAAAAATGAGTATATTGGGGTTCATGCAACATGTGGGCTAATAAATTTAACGAGCAATAATGAAAGAAAATGATGGCTAAACGAGAGCTCGCTGTGCTCTTAAGCAAGGAGATTTTCTAATATAAATTTTATGTGATAAATGCTTCTTCACAAGGGTCCACAAAATTTCATATTTCATATTACAGAAAAAGATAAGGATTTACACGAGTAATGCAAGCAAGTAGTAAAATCCAAGGTGCATGAGGAAGAAGATTGCACATTTTGGTTCTTATGTGGTTTAATTATTATAAAAGAACCGTTTTTCTTACTAAAGATTTTAGAGAAATTATTTTTTTGAGATTTTTTTATAATATGTCCATACTTTTTGTTTATTTCATACATATACATCAACGACTCACCCATCTCATGACAACATGTAAAACATGTATATTGTGAAGTGTTTTATTTAGAAATCATAATAGTGATAGCTGCAATAACCACCGTTCAAAGAGAATGTAACATGTGATACTGCATTTTTTAAAAATATGTTTACTCATATCACATTTTAAAAAAAATTATATCACATAGTCACTCATATTACATATTTAAGTTGCATTGCATTTAAACACGTGTTACGTTTACACAAAGCATATTTAAAAAATGTTACTTATGAAAACTTCATTTTTTAAAATATAACTAGTCGCGCCCTTTCCTCTCCTTTTGTTTTGGGCTGGTAGATGATACAAACCTGGACACATGTACAGAAGTAGAAAAAACAGTGAAGACATCATAAGCCCAACAGCATGATGAATCAAAGTGTCCAGAGCTGTCATGTAGTTTTTAATTTTTTTTTTGTTTTGGTCATCCTACGGTTGCAGACCCCATCAATAGGAGTCTATTCCCAACTTATGGATCTAACCTTTTTTTATCTTATTTTTGATTTAATGGCTGAAAAATAAATACCTTATTAAGGAGTGAGCAGGCTTCTTTTTGTTGTTTCACGTCGTTTTCTTCGTTTTTATGCAACTGCACGATAGATCCGTCCCTTCTAAACTCAAGAGCCACCTCACCTTTACCCATGTAGTTTAGTCCAAATATTTATTTCCCCTTAACTGGTATTCTTGATTTACTATCGTCTAAGGTCATGTCGTTTATTTATATCGTTTGTTATCCTTGTCGTTTCCAGTAGGATGTGGGTTTCGTTTCTTTGTTTTATGTGGTTTTCTAGATTCACAACGTTTGCCATGATATTGTTGTTTTCTTGTTTTATGACTTAAGAGGAAAAGAAATGATCCATGTCGTTTTAATAAATAAATAAATAAATATATATATATATATATATATATATATATTCAAACTTTTAATCAAGAATTTCAGAATGCAGACAACCATCTCCAAACGGTTCCTATTACATGCCAAGATAAAATCCTTAAAAGAGTAAATTAGGTGAAATATCATTTCATACTACGACTATTTGATTCAATTATTTTTACCTCCTTCTTTCAATACATACAATTTCTCTTAATTGACAGTATGATTAGAGCCGTTAGTTAGAATATTTTTATATAACATGTGAGAGTTTTATACTGTAGTAATTTTTTTATTATTATTGTAGTATATAAAAGCTTTACATTATTTATAACTGAAAAAATAATTTAGCCTATTTTTTTGTCAAATATCTTATAAAAAAACCAAAATACTTTTATAATATAATTTGTCTAACTTTAACCTAAAATACTTAAAAATAATAGTACTTTATATCCCGTAAAAGTTGTACACTTCAAGCCTTTTTCCACATATAATAAAGAGAAAAGTGCATAAAATATCATGTTGCAAACGCTCTTTATAAAAAAAAAAAAAAATGCCCTCTTTTCCATCTTTTCAAAACTGAACTTTTTATGTTTATTTTTTTCTTTGATCTTATCTTTCAATTGTACTTTTTTTCTTTTGATTTTCCCTCTTCTCTCGCGAACTCTCTCTTCTTGGTCTCTCCCTGCTCGTCATTCTTCTTCGTCTTTCTCTCTCTTCTTCTCTCCTCCAAGTCGTCGTCGCTGACGAGGGTCGTCGCCAGAATCGTCACGGAAAGCTCGTCGCCACTCGATCTTTGGCGTCGACATCGTCTTCTTCAGCGTGAGACGCCGTCAACATCTTCTTCTCCGGCGCAAATCGCTGTTGCGGCGTAAACTCGCATCACCACAATCAGAGCAAATTCGACGAGGGCCTGGTCTTCGCGCACTGGTCTTCTTCGTCAGATCCGTTCGAGATTGCAACACTGTTCATATAATCCAATGGTCTTGTGACAATGATTTTTTTTTTTTTTGGTTATTCGGTCTGTTACTAGAACTTGGGATTGAATATGATGAAGGTGGTGGAGTGAATTTCCAGTCATTTTGTGGCATGGTGCATCGTGGTACTAAGAGAACAAGAGGTCTGTGAATTTCTGTGATTAAGTCTCTCTTAAGTAAGGGTTTGAGAAGACTGTTTCCTTGCTCTTTGACGTTCAGAAGAAAGTAGATTCTGCGTGCTCTTTAACTTGTGTTATTGAGCTCATGTTTCTCTCAAATTTGGTTTATGCTGGTTACGTCTTAAACCTTAATTAATTGTAGACTCATGGCACATATAACAATGCTTCCAAGTCGTATGAAATAATACTAAAAAAAAAAAAAATATCTGTGTAGTGAATACAGCAATTTAATTTTACTATGATATAATTCTTTGCTAAGGAAATATTTAGCTTTCCCTATTTAGTATTCTTTTTCCGCTTATGGACTCATATGAACTGTAATAAATTGTAATCTAGTTTTTTTATTTACTTTGGAAGCTGATGGGTTCCATTACATTCCAGCACTTCATGTAGGGGACTAGAGCTGATTGGTGCTTATTTGTTCCAAAGAAATTATGTTGGAATCTAGTAGGTTTTGGCTTGAAACCTAAAACCTACCAGGTTCTGACTTAAAACCTACCAGGTTTCGACACCTCGTGTTGGTGACCGGAGGTGATTGATGCTTCTTTGTTTCAAATAGATATTGGAATCTAGTAGGTTTTAAATTAAAACCTGACAGGTTACAACTCGGCACCTGTGCTAGCAACAGGTGATGGTTGGTTTTTTTATTTAAAAAATATTAGAATCTGGTAAGTTACAAGTTGAAACCTAAAAGGTTATAATCTGGCATCTTGTTTTAGTAACCATAGGCGGGTTCTGAAATGGAACGTTCTGGGAGACAACGTGGTAGGTTCCATTTCTAGAGGAAAGTTACTTAGTCTTTTAATAAATTCTTAATTTTAATAAATGAACAGTTTTAATAAGACGTTTTTTTAGGGTATTTTTAATGAAGTGGCACGTTTGGGCATTGTCCTAAGCTGTTCTATCATAAAATCGACAAAGATGACGTTTCTCAAAATTAACCCACCCTTAACGTTGCAAGGAGCCCATTAAAGCCCAATAGATTTGCCGCACTCTACTGATTTTTTTTTTTAATGATATACGTAAATATGTAAATTATTATATCAATATATACATAGCCTCCACTAAATATTTGCATTTTGATCTTGTAATATTATTATCATTATTGTTATTATTCATTACTAACAGGTTGACACAAATTTCTAGCGATCCACCACTGAACGACAATGAATTATAAAAACAACAGCTGCAACTTGAACATCTGTAAAAGCACAATATAATAAAAATGGGAAATGATAGATATTCGAGAAACGACGTCTAATAATAAAACGAAGATAAATTTGAGAAACGGAAAGATTACTTATCCACGTAAAATCATAAACGACAGCATCATAATCAAACGATGTGAATTTTTTGGAAAACCACATTTAACCTAGAAAACGACGATAACTATAAAAAGAAAAGAAAACGACATCAATTTCCTTTAAAAAAAAAGGAAGAAAGATAGAAAAAAAAGAAAGCAACGATATCAACTGTAAAAGGACAAGGATAGTAAGGGTAGGCATTCGATGGAAACCAGCTTTTTTTTAATCTTCATTATTCAATCCAATAAAATTTCATTGAAGTCTTAACAATCCAATCCAATGCTATGGTACCATCCAATCAAGTCCAACCTAATATTTATTAGATTTGATTTAAATTGAATGATTGGATTCAGCTTAAGCTTCACCTTTCATTAAAATTTCTTAAATCCCTGTTAAAAAATATTTAAAATTAAACATGCTAAATGTTATAAACTATCGATCGTCAATGTAAAATCAAATTCATCATAGAAAACAAAATAGAAAATATAACCGGTCTAAAAAATGAATTAAAATAAATAAATAAAATTTCTAAAAACCAAAATAAATTGTATAAATTCAATAAATTAATTGCTCTTAATTTTATTGTCGTGGTGTTGAGAAAAAAATTGATCTCCAAATCTAAGCTCCGAAGTGAACAGAGAAGATGCTAACGTCTTTAAGATTCAATGATGTGGGTGGAGATAATGTGGAGAAGCCTCCAAAGGATGTTACGATTAGATGGTCGATGGACTCGATATGATGGGTCTTCGATGGCTTTTGAAGCACAACAACTAGGGTTTTCTTATTGAATTAGTTAGTTTTCTAAACTTGATATGATGGGTCTTCAACAGCTTTGCACAACAACTAGGGTTTTCTTGTTGAATTAGTCAATTTTCTAATTTTTTATTTTATTTTCAAAAGTTTCATGTGGCATGTATTATCACCTTAGACTTGTATAGAAGAAGAGTAGACTTTTTCAGTTTTTTTATTTGAAAACAAAGTATTGCATATATAAGTTATGTACATGTAATTATTTATATATTTACATATATTAGATATATATTGGATTGGATAGGTTTTATTGGATCTTCAAGCTTGAAATTCAATATACAATCCAATCCTATTAGACGTGTGAAAATTCCATCTAAGTCCAATCCAATATCCTTTGGATATCCAAAATTTTTTAAATGGATTGGATTGAATTTTGGTTGGATGTTTTGGATGATTGGATTATTTGCTCACCTCTAAAAGGACGTAACCAATAATGTAGATTGAATAAATGATGTTATCTTGGAAACAATGAGAGCACTCAAAGTTAAAATAGGAAAAGAAAACTAGAGATGTAACAATAGGCCGAGGCTCGTGGGCTGGCCCAGGCCCATCTTGATACAGTGACGGGCCAAGCCGACATTGTCCGTCACTGTTCAAGGCACGGCTCAGCCTATAAATATTGATGGGTTGTGTTGAGCTAACATTTATTGGCCCATGGCCGGGCCCAACACACTAAGCTCATAATGAGCCGGCCCATGTAAGGCCCATATAGGCCCATAATGGGCCAGCCCATCAAAGTCTCATTGTGACCTAATTTTATTTAAATATACATATATATTTATATATATTTTTCTATATTCATTCATAGGTGAACATGGCTGAATATGACATTCTCCAGTAAAAGGCCTCATACATCACATCATGGCAAGTTTTTTTTATTTTTTTTAGTAATTTTGTAAACATTTTTATGTATAATTATCTTGATTGTATTTTTTTTTCCTTATCAAGGTTTTGTCTCATTGGATTTTCCTTAAAAACGTTTTTAACGAGGCAATCGTAAAGAAAATATCTATTTTCATATTTCCATTGATTATTCAAACTTTTAACTCTGTTAACCTGTTTAAAAATTAAAAAATTACAAGCATCATTAGGCTAATCCATTTAAACTATGATGGGCTAAGATGAGTTTAGCCATCTAACTAGTAGATGGGCTCGAATAGGCTAGTTCATTCAAGGCCCATGACATGGCCTAGCCTGGCCCTTCTAAAATTGGCTTTTGGTGTGGGTTGGGTCGAGATAATTCATATTTAGGCAAACCTAGTTTAGCTCACAAAATTCGTGTGCCGGACCGACCCATAGTCTGCGTGGGCCTCATGAGAACGGGCCGACCCATTCCTTGCATCTGTAAAGAAAACAATCAAGAGATGACAAAATCTTACTCAAACGATGTGAATATGGAAAACTACATACAACCTAAGAGAACGACAATAGCCTATAAAATCACATGAAACTACAAACGACGAAAAAGACAAACAATTGGTCAAATTTCAAGTTTCAGCAAACTAAAAAGACATATCTCAAAGTTGTCTTTCTTACCTCATCTTTAATTGTGTGTGTAACGAATTGGCCAAGGATCAACAAATTCTCTAACGAAATGTGACTTTTGGAGCCATGGATCGTTAATAAAAAAAAACAAAACAAAACAAAAGTCTTCCGCCTATTATTCTTAAAATTATAATCTTTTACTTTTCAACAAAGATTAAAAAAAAACTTAAAGAAAAACCTCCACCATTTGTGCTTGAATGAAATAAGTGCGCCTTAACAATCAATATCAAATACCAGTACTAATTAACCCCCCTTTGCATAAAAAAAAAAAAATTCATGTTAATTGGTACACAAAATTTATAAATATATAATAATGCAAAAAAGAGACCAAATTTTTACGGTTGGACTCCCATTATATTTTTCTAAATGCAACTACAAATAAAAATAATACAATTAAATTAGTGACACTTATTGACATGAGATTAAATATCAGACATGAGATTTTTAATACAACACGGTTACGTCTGTTTTAGAAGCAACGTTAAATTTATAGCACATAAAAAGAGTATACCACCATGAAAACTTAATGCAAACAAGCATCACCATTATAGCTTAATTGCCTTAGTCGAGGGTTGATGCTTATTTTATCCAAGAGACTTAAGTTCAAAGCCACAATTCTGTGTCACAAGAATCCCACCTAATATTTGAAGCTGCATTTTCTTGTCTTCAACCATGGTTGAATAATATTCCTCTTTTTTTCAGTCAAAGGAGAACGCAAGGAAGGTCTTGTAATTGGGCAACAAAAAGTATTAGCGTGGGCCAATGCTTGTCATCAAGATGGCTACATGACATAAATCATGACTTGTAATGAGGGTTTTTATTTTTTCCCCCGTCCTATGTGAAGCAAAGAATGTGACTAATGGCATTTGGCAGATAGGATACTGATAGAATTAGCAGACTTGTCCTCTCCAATACATACGTGACCAAAACCCCGTGAAACATTATCATACATTAAAAAAATAAAATAAAATAAAAGGATTTCCTATATCTATGTGCGAGAAAAAGAAAGAGACAGAAGTGGGACCGCTTACGAAGTAGATGGCAATCTTAACTGATTTTTTTTTTTAATTTTATATATAAAATTTTATAAATTTTGTATTTTGTCCCGTTTAAAATTTCACCTTTTTATTTACTCCATTATATTAGTTCGGTCATGTCCTTATCCATTTTGACTAATTTTTTTAATTCCCTCCTTACATGGTGAGTTCAAGTTTAGGACCTTCACGGGACACCTAAGATGTCAAGGCATCAAAAAAAAAAAAAAAAAAAAAAGTGAAAAGCAAGAAAAATATCACAGGCTGTGATGAAGAGAAAACGATGGAAAAGTATGTAACGTAAACAAGCTTCTGTTTCTGTCCTACATATTAATTATTGAGTCCAATATAATTGATTTTGCTAGCTATAGTGGCGTCTAGTTAAGTGCTCTTAACTTTGCGTTTCACAAGAGATACATGCACTTGTGGTTTTATTATTATTATTTTTAAAAAAATGGGCCATAACTTTTTGTCCCTCTGGTTTTAGCTTAGAACCCAAGGCTTTCTTGACTCTATTTAATGTTAATGATTAATGTACATTTCGATAGTCCTGATTCCCCCCTCAAGTGGGTATGTGATCAAAATTGTTAATATAAATGAATTTTAAGTACAAAGTAATATATTTTTTTCTTATAATATAATGTTTTTGAGGAGTTACTCATTGTGTAAAATAGCAGATTGTTATATCATATAAAGTATTGCTTAATTTTAAGCATAAAAAAAAAAGGTAATGCTAAAGAAACCACTGTTCTAAAGAAAAGGATTTCTTCTCCATTGGGCGATTCTTAATTCTCCTGGTTGTCTCCGGAATTTACAGCATTGAAAATTCATTCAAGCGTATTTCCAAGAGAAATAAATGTGAAATTTTTCATAATTATTTATAGCGGGTAGTGTTAGGAGATTTTTTTTTCAAGAAAACAATATGAAAAGATAAAAGATATTATTTATTGGATAAAAACATAATTATAAGACTTATGATAAGGTAATGGTACAATTATAATTCTTCTTATAAAATAGGATGCAAGTGAAATTTTAGAAAAAATTTAAGCATAAAAATAAAATTTTAATATTGAAGTGTAGGCATGTGCCCCATTTATAATAAAGAATTACAACGTACATATGTACATTTTCAACTCATTATAGTTCATAATAAAGGGTAATTATATTAATTAATTGTGATTTATTATAAGAAGCACTTGCAAACTTCGCTTTACCAAACTAGACCTTTCCCAATTAGAAACCCGCATGAACAACACTTTCCTAGAACGCTTACAAGCAAACTTGACATTACTTTGTGATTGACACGATAGAGGCTTCTCATATTTGGTGGTTGATGTCAAGCATATTCAGATCAAGTGAAAATTATGCAAAACCTACCACAATGCTAACATGACATTTTCTAAAAGAGTGTATGGCTGCTGTGGTTTGGATTATTTTCTTAATTATAAACAATGTAAAATTTTTACATATTACAATAACAATAAAAAAACACTACAGTATAAAGCTCTTATATATTATAGTAAAAATAGTTCAAACTAACGGTTCTAACCATCCTGTCAAACAACTTATAAGACATGTCAAAAATAATCATACCTTTTTTGGATGACTCTCAATTTTGGATTCCTCTTTCTCTATAAAAAGGATGAGTACATTTGTTGAGCTGGAAGACTTATTCGCTAATGTTTTGAAACTGTTAGATTTGGTTAATATTTTTTTGTTTACAAATTTGACGGCTAAAAAAGTATTTAGCAAAATTAGTTTTAACCAAAACTTTTAATTGCTATAGTGTAAAACTTTCACATGTCACAATGATATGAAAAAGTGAGTCACAGTGTAAAGTTGTCATATACTATAATTTTCAGTTTAAAAGTTTTAGTTTTAATTACACTTCTCAAACACTCTATAAAAAATAGAGATATCCACCAGTGATTTTTTTTTAGTTCCCACAAAAAAATGCCTTAAAAAAAAGTAAATATCAATTAAAATTTTACAAGGGATGGTGTCAATTAATAACTGTATTTCATCGACATTGATATAAATAGTTGTTAACAGATTTATGGATAAACATATAACAAAAGTCATGAAAATATCACATCGATATAGATTAATGGTTATATAAATTTTGTCAATGAAATTGCAATATTCCTTTTGATCAATTATTTTTATCGAAATTTTATATTGATTAATAATATTACTCTTTTGCTTTAGAGATAATATTTCTAGTTTAAATTTATTTTCTTGTATAGTTTCACAAATAAAATAAAACGTACATAAATCATCAACAATTTGTTGCGACAATAAAGCTGTATTTTCTTTTGTCTCATTAAAAATACGATCAATGATATTCTTGCACCTTAAAAAGAATTTATTATAACCACAAGTGAAACAACAAGAGAATCTAGCTCATTCATTCGTCTACTAACATCCAAGGAGTCCAAGTTACAGCGGCTTAAACCATATTAGGTAGATCCACTTAGAGACATAATCGCAACCTCGTTATGAAATCGGACGAGAAGGATTGACCCTTAAATAATGAGAGAGAAAATCCTAATAGTCATTCTTTTACGGTCATATCGTCACCACTGATGGTGGGATACTAAAGTTGTGTTTTTTTTCTTTATCATCCCACCCCTATACCTCTACTCCTTATTCTAGAGCAATGAAATATTCTCAAGAGCTAGAGGAACCCCAATTCTTCCAAATTAACACTTTTTCATTTTTCGTAGTAGGAGTTACCTAAACTAACGATTAGACTACGCCGAGGAGTGGGCAAGAAAATGACCAAACCAAACTAAGCAAAATCAAAACAAATAATGAACCAAAGAACCCACCATACGCACGTTACACAACTGGCACAACGCAACACGATGAGCAAAAGTCCCACCAATTGCACAAAAAAGAGCCCATTTGTTTTAGAAAGACATCACCATTATTAAACGTCCCACTCATTTCTTTTTTCTCCTTTTGCATGCCTGAAACAAACAAAAGTACCACGCCTTGTGTGGGGACTATAATACTATAATATCACCATTTACCGCCCATACTCTCTCGC